>JABACO010000024.1:3396386-3526267 GCA_013339895.1 Ephydatia muelleri
CGCCACAGTGGCCGCCTCCGCCGGAGTGTTGTTTTCTCTTCAGGATCGCTCTCTTCCTCAGACATCATCGATGGTTTCACATTTTTCCAAAGCGAAACTTCCTCTTCGCCTTGTAGGTTAGCACATCTTTTCTCCCACAACTATGTTTGATTAACCCAAGTGAGCTACGATGCCCGCATATACACACACAATCACTATAACTTACTCTTTGTTGACGTGACCGTTTCAATCGGCGCTTCGAATGTTTATCCTTGTCACGTTGCGCTCTATTCAGAGTGCGCTTATACACCGCAACACCAGCTTAGTAGTGGGAAATGTATTATGTGTAACTCAAAACCAACGCATGCACAAATTACCTTTGATTATAGCAAACTGTTCTTTTTTCGAATTCATTAGCTACTAAGGATACAATTTTTTGGTTGTGTTCACTTTCAATTCTGATCAGAATATTAAGCTGCATTACTTGAAATGCACTATACATATTGAGACCTACCCTTCATCAAGTTTCAACTGCTGCTCTTCGTCTGAAGCTAGCTTCTGGTAAACTTCACGAATGCGGCTCTGCATGCAATGATACAAATATAAAGTCATGCATATGTACTCATGAATGTACCTGAATTTCAAGTCGGATTTTGCGGGTTCGTGGCCGTGGAGTGCTTTTACAGTTCTTTTGAGTATGAGAATCTGTCTCTACGCTCGGTATATTTTCCAGAGATACATGTAAATGAGCAATATCCGCTTCGCTTTTGGTCACCCTTGTTGATAGTAACTGAAGACTTCGTTGCACTTCATTCATTTCGTTCAATATATTTGTTTGCATGCTAGTTATCAGTTCGTGGATTGATTCCTTGAGTTGATTCACATCATTTATACATTCGCACCGCGTTGGCAAAACCTCCCCCGGGAGCCACAATCGTCCCACTGCATCTGATGGTCTACTCACACGAGAAGTTCCGTAAAAACTACTTGGTTCGATCCCGTCTTCAGCTATCCGTCGTGGTTGAGATTGTCCGAGCTGATACCATGCATGCAAGTACAAGCATTTATAAACGTAAAAGTACTAGCAAAGCACTTTTAGCTTACCATTTCTGCTCTTTCAGGGGTTGTATTAGCAAGTGGAGTGCGACGGCCACGGCCACGAGAAGACATTTGCAAACTTTTTGAATTTAAAAGCCACGTGCACGCGCGTGAGTTACTCATGTTCTAATCTTCTTCACGTAGGATGTCCACGATTGCGCGGAACAGAATTAGGTGTCCTAAATGTAACCAAAAACTGTCGTATTCCTCTTTTGTGCGGCACAAGAATCCTTTGGTCTGCCCTTGTCCCTCTGCTGCTGGAGTAGAATCGATGCCCGTAGTGGACCATGGTCTCCAGCAGTACGAAACATCGATTGAAGCTCATGACGCAAATGAACGCTTTGAAATGCAGTCGCAGTTACCTGCAAACAGTGACACTGATGACCAACCAGACACACTGATCAAAGGATCTAATTTCGATACCCCTGAACAAGAAGTTTGTGTGGAAGATTCTGACGTTGTAGAAAGCGAAATACAAGTGTTTAATGACGTTGATGACAGTGAAACTCCGATATTTGTGCCCACTGACACAGATACTGAAAGTAACAGCAATCAGGTAGCGACCTCAGAAAATGGCCATGAAAAGGTTCAAATTGTGACTACAAATGCAGCTACTGAGGCAAGTATTCAGGAATGTAAGTCAAAGAGTTCACTATACGATGCAATCATTCAGCCGCTAACTGTTGGTCTTTACATTTTTCACCTCGTTTTTAGAGTGTCTGATAGAGGCATTAATTTTATTTTAGCACTTTTGCGTACAATTATAAAATCAATGGGCCAATTTTTGAGGAATGATTTGCTAATGTTACTATCCAGTCAAATCCCACAGAACATATATCAACTGACCAAAATACTTGGAACTAAAAAGCAAGATTTCCATTTATATGCTGTATGCCCAAAGTGTTCAATGTGTTATCCTTTAACTACTAAATATACAACTGTGTTTAAATGTTCTGCCAAGGTTGGACACAGAGTGTGCAATGCTGAGGTCTATCGCAAAATTAAATGCAAAGGGACTTATAAATTTGCTCCCAAAAAAGTATATGTGTACAATCCACTTATATCTTCTTTATGCAAGTTATTTAGTAGAAAAGAAATAATCACTGCATTGGAAGAATGGAGACATAGGAATGTAACTGAAAATGAAATGTCTGACATTTATGATGGACGTGTGTGGAAAGAACTCTCTATTCCAGGAAAGTATCTTTCAAAACCAAATAATCTTTGTTTGAAACTAAATGTCGATTGGTTTAAACTTTACAAACATACTAATTACAGTGTTGGGATACTATATTTAGTTGTTGAAAATTTACCAAGAAATGTAAGATTTAATGTTGAGAATACAATTATTATGGGATGTATTCCTGGACCAAATGAACCTAAAAAAAACATCAATTCATTCATCAAGCCTCTTGTTGATGAGCTTTTAGAATTGTGGCATGGTGTTCAGATTAAATCCGGTTGTTTGTTTGGTGTTACATCTGTCAGATGCATGCTAACGTCAGTATCAGCTGACATACCAGCAACACGAAAACTTTGTGGTTTTTTTTCACATAGTGCAAAGCGGGGGTGTTCAAAATGTTTGAAAGTCTTTGAATATGAAAATTTTGGTTCTAAAGCTGATTATTCTGGCTTTGACAGAAGCTTGTGCGCACCAAGAAACACTGCAGACCATGTAGATATATTGAATCAGATATCAAGGCTAAGTACTGCTACAGAAAAAGAGGAATTGCATAAAAATTGGGGGGTCAGATATTCTGAGCTACTTCGGTTGCCTTATTTTGACATAGTTCGTTACCATGTTGTTGACCCAATGCACAATTTACTCCTGGGTACAGCAAAGAACATGATGACCGTGTGGAAGGAGCAATCCCTTCTTTCAAAGCAAGATTATAATAATATGCAGGAAATTGTAGATGCTATTCGAATACCTGCTCATCTAGGTAGAATCCCATATAAAATTCAGTCCAATATGTCTTCATTGACAGCTGACCAATGGAAAAACTGGGTTTTAGAGTATTCAATGTTTGCAGTATATTCAATTCTACCTCCTGAACATGTAAAATGTTGGTCCAGGTTTGTGGAAGCGTGCTCATTGCTATTAAAGCCAGTTCTCACAGTTTCAGATGTGGAAAAGGGAGATGAGATACTGATAACATTTTGTAAGGAATATGAAACACTTTATGGGGCAAGCATGTGTACCCCAAACATGCACCTTCATTTACATCTTAAAGACTCTCTACTGGACTATGGACCTGTGTATGCCTTTTGGTGTTTCCCTTTTGAACGCTATAATGGTATCTTTCAAAGTTTCCAGAAAAATTGGATTTGCACTGAGTTACAAATAATGAACAAGTTTGTTAATTACCAACACTGTATAACATTGCAGAGCACTATTACAGATCAAGATGAAATCACGTGGCTTATGGATATGAATGGAGATAATTTCCACCAGGGATCTTTGCTGCAAACAAGAACAGATTCAAGTAAATTACACGCATACTACAAAAATGCAACATGCAGTCTTGATAAAATTGATACAACTGAAAGACATTTATACTCATCAGTATCTGCTAAATATGAGAGACTTTTTTCTTCTGAGGAAGTAAGGTGGCTTCACAGTGTTTACAATGCATTATATCCAAATTCAGAAATTGCTTACATCCCCATGGCTCATGAAGTGTTTTATGAAATTGACATATTTGGTGAACAATTCACATCAGTAAAATCCAAAGGAAATCACTCTCCTGTTGTTACTGCATTTTGGCCTGCAACATTACAGCAGAATGGCCCTAACTGTGAATTAAATGCTGGAGCTATTCAGTACTTTTTTTCCCATACCATTTCAATCATAATGCTGTGTGATGGAACAGTTGAACCACAACAAATTTCTCATCTATTTGCTCGTGTACATTGGTTTGAAAAGCATCCATGTCAGGAGGTATTACCTTATCCTCTTAAAGTTTTTGCCACCTTAACTAAAAACGGTGGATCATCTACATTTTTGCCTTTAAGCAGAATTATGTCCCGTTGTGCAGTGTGTGATACAAGTGTGAAGTTTGACTTTGGAACAGATCATGTACTATTGCTCTGTCCAACGAACAAAAAAATCCATCTATAAACACTCGAATGCATTGGCTCTGTGATATGTAATGTAAAATACATCTATGTGCATTTGTGTGTGTGATGTAAATATATGTTTTCTCAGTCATGACATGTGGTGTAACTGTGATCAGTTCTATGTCGACATAAATTACGATTCATCCACTTTTGCATTGCACTCGTTCGCCAATTGATTGGAATGTCTAGGATGTAGTGTGTGCGAAGTGAATTTATAAGTTATATCGATCTGTATAGCTAGGCTCGAATTCCGACTTCGGCATTGAAGTTCGGTTTGTACTGACTGTCGCATGCAAGGTATAATTAAGTACTAAAGGCTAAGCGCCGGCTCCTTAGTAATTAGATGCTTGTTAACGCTTATACGAGAATTAATAACTTGCACACAAAGAATAGGTGAAACTTGAATATACACGGTGGTATGATATAAATATACTTACGGGGGTATATTTTTGTGCACTTCATTGTGCCTATATAAACAGTGACGTATTTAACACTTGCGGATTCTTGAATATACGCCGTCTTATATTTCAAATATAGTACTCAGGCGTATAGTTTGCGTATTTTCAAATATACGCAAAAATATATCGTATCGTATATCTAACTTTTTGCACTGTGGTGTACAAGCACGACAAAGGGGTTTCGTTCTAGAGGCAACGGAATTCTTTCCCCTTTCATTGCGACGGTTCCAGCTAACGCAACACGAAGCACTAGCGGGTACCTGACTGTGGCAAACTCACAATGCAGGCCAACCTGACCGATTCTTGTGATAATATGCACAGTACGTCCTACAACTCCCTGCAGCACACACACTCACGCTCGGTAGCTTGTGGAATACACTGCGCACAAGAACACCTCAATGTATTCCCAGCTCGGCTCGCAGGTGGTTTAAGTTATCTTCGATACAGCTATCGTCGGTACTGTCTTAGACATGGACTCTTCGTGTAGGGTCAAATGAGTACTGCCATCATTAATATATGACTACAATAATACTTCGTATTGATTAATAATTGGACCAAGTGACGCGCTATGAAGTAAAACTTTGTAAGCTTATATCGTTAAAAGTAAACATGCTAAAGGCATACAACTTGGAGTATAAGCCCATCACATAGAGTATATTCATTTTAAGTAAAATAAAATACGATAAAAGCGGGCCCATGTCAGCCTCCCTTAAGTTTATTTGTCCGGTAAGATTCAGAAAGGTTTCTACTGGGACTTATGTAGTCCATAGTAATTTCAAGACACTACTGTCACATCTTCAGTTCCGTATTTGATTCCTTACGGTTAAGGTTATCTCAGCGTGACGTCATCGTGCATGCAATATTACATCGAGTTTAATGAGGACAGAAATACTATGCATTAATAAGCCACAAGTAATTTTTCGTGATCACGTGGACATAATGCACTCGGATTACATAAACCACATGCTACATCCCATAAAGTGTTTTGAATAGACCCCTTGTTAAGAAGAACTACACCTGTGGGATAGAGGAAGCTATATCTGTTTTCGCGTGTGTGATTGGAGTTTTGAAATACAGAGATTTGATTTGACCGTCGCGTACAGTATAGCGCGCTGTATTACATGTATGGCCGACACGACGATCGTCCGATTCTAATTAGGAGGAGGAAAACTGATCCATCTGCCAACTCCCCCAGTTTTCCCACATTTCCCACATTCCTACAATTTCCCCACAGTCTCTAAAATGGCACTAAAGTATCTGGCTATTCCAGCATCAGGTACACCATCAGAGCGAACTAAACTAATACTTGTACGAAAAGATGGAGAATGGCTCTTCCCGGCTAGAAAGAGGCTGTTACGTTCTGTTTAAACTTTAAATATACCTTTCCTAGGTGTTTATACCTACAATTAAGCTGTTCTTGTTATTCAAACAAAATTCATTTTTATTTACACGCAATTTTACTGATGAAGCGTACATGTAATAGCTTTGGCATACTTTACGTAAAGTATAGAATACTATACATTCTTTACGTAAACTTTACTTGACATGTTTACGTAAACCAATAGATAATGCAAAATTCACATGACAGAGAAGTGTATACACAATTTGGAACTCGAACTCAGCTATGTATCGTTAATCATTACATCATTATCACTATCACATTCATTTTGAGACTCGTCACTACTGTCAGACAAAGATTCTTCCATCATCATTCTGGCAAAGTCAGCTTCCTTCTGCAATAAAGCCTCAATAGCTGCATTTCGTTCAAGTGCAAGCACTTCAGGCAGCACCCGGGCGCACAACACTCACGCTACGCCACTGACTTCAGGGGTGCCGATGTACGAACAGGAGGGTTGATTCTTCCAGCTGCTGGATGGCCCAGGAAGGCATCCATTAGGCTGTGTGCTGCCATCAATCACGATAACGCTAGGCCTACAGCTGTCTTTGGCTGTAGGCAGTAGTGACTTCGTTTCACTACACACATTCGCGCAGCTTCGCAGGTGGGATGCCCAACGCTCAACACTGTCAGAAGGGACAATCTTCCGACACTTTTTGCACTCGTGTTTTTTGGGGCCATGATGCAAAAAAGACTCGCGGGCTACTTTCTTTTGCATCTCGCTTAGGGACATTTTTATTGTACTTGAATGAGCAATTATCCTTATATCCGAATATACGGTATGCATCCACTGTGTACGTAAAGCAAAATAAAGCGCTTAAAACTTTTACGTAAAGTTTACGTAAATTTTTTTTTACGTAAAGTGTAAAGTGCCAACACTAACATGTAAGCTTGTACAGGTCATTAATTCCCAGCCCTTAACGGTTGACCGCTGACCGTGACCGCCAAACTCGAGATTTGACGGTTTGGGCGGTCAGAAATGGCCGTGACCGTGTCGGATAGGCTGCTAATGGTTGGCCGTGGCCGTGATCGGGAAGGATTGATGCCGGCCATTGCTGGCCGTGACCGTGACCGTCAGGGGTCTAATCCGGTCAGCCGGCCGTCCGGGATTTGTTCCAATTAGTCAGCCGCGGCAACACTGATCTTAACTAAGGTACTTAGTCATTATGAGTTTGCGCAACAATAAGTGTTTATTCGTTCTGTCAGAGATAAAATATAGAGGGATTGGAAACAGGTCACGTGCGCCATACAGTAGCGCGGGCAATGCTGGCTGGTGTGAGTCACACCTTTGTTAGAGGCTTGAAGGGGGACTTATTCAGCAAAAAATGGTAAAGTGGTCACTTTTTGCGCGACAACTGTACTTTTTTACTAGTCAAATTCATAGTTTGGACAGTTTAGAGCATTACTTTGCTAATTACTTGGTGTAGTGTTGCATCTGATGCGCGATAAATCATTTTGTACGCCATTTTGGCATCTTCTATCTTTGTGTACCTCCATCGCCTTCCCTGAGTGACCAATATCGCTTATTTTGTCAAAACTGAGTGATCTCGCAGTATTGTATTGTATGGAAGAGGAATCATAGCGTCGCGTCGTTCCAAAGCTTCGTTGTGCGAGTTTGGATAGGTCTAGTTTGTGTACCTTTGCCGCCTTTTTAAAGCAAAAGAGCCAATTTGAAGTAGTGGATTTCTTATGTAGATAGGTTGGCGTATTGCATGCGTGCCGTTTTATTGAGATTGACCATTTGGTGTGTCCTGTGTGCCTTTTCAAAGGGCGATGGGCAGACGATTTAGATTAAGTGACCCTCGCAAAAATGAGGAGCGAAAGGAAAAAACGGGCCCTTCTTGTATCATTTCCACGTGCAACCCTAGTGGTGAATATGCCACATGGCATTTTACTGTCATCGCCCCTACCAACTCCTTCAGAACAGATTCACATGACACCTTCATGGTTGATATCCTTACCAGTATCTTCCTTTCTAAGTGGACCAGTTCTGTCAGTTGTTCAGCTGGGCATGAGGCTATCAAAAATACCATTGCCTCCACTTTGGGTCTTAACTTCCTCGTCTCCCCTTGTTGTGCAATGTTACATCTCAAAGTACCCATGCAGCTACATGTATAGCAATGAGGGTTCAGTCTAACAAGTGCCTGGATGGAAAATTATAAGAAGCAGGAAATGAAACTGACCCAAAAATCTAAAGGACTAAGAAAACAACTTGTATAACATTTGCATGTACAAGTAGAATCCTCTGGCAGAATGTGTGTGTGGCTGGCAGCATCACCGTTATATGGCTTCATTCCTGCTCTGCCCGCGTTAATTAGTGTTGATAAGCCTTGTTTCCAATCCCTCTATATATTATCTCTGGTTCTGTCACGTACAGGGGCGGATTCGGGGGGGGGGGGGGGGGGGGGGGGGGGGCGTGTCTTTGGATCCCCCGTTGGCACCAAGTAATGAATGATTAATTACAGCGTGGTTAATTAAATCAGTTATCTTTTACCGCGAAATAAAGCGATCGAAAGGGCCGAGCCGTTCCATCGGATGTATGCGCGTCAATACAATGGATCTCAGATCCTTTTTCTCAGGAAACCGTTAGTAAGTAAACTTAATTTATGTCTGCCAAACATATAATATTAAACGCTCGATACACATGTGTATTTGTATGTCATTTAGATAAGCTGCTGGTCACGGTGAAGCTTCGGGTGCACACATGGCGTTACGTTTATTACTGAGCAGCAGGAACCACAGCAGTGTGAAGAGCAAGACACAATTGTTCCCGTGGATTTGCGTCATTTGCCCAATGAAGAAGACTCATGCCCAAGTGAGACTGTCAGAGCAAAACAGCTTGATACACCTACAAAGGCTCGACGTTTTGTTGACAAGGATTACTTTCCAAACATTTATGTAATCCTTGTCATATCGGCTACTCTGCCAGTAACTAGTTGTGAGTGTGAAAGGACAATTAGCATGCTAAAGTTGCTGAAGGCATCTCTTCGAAGCACTATGCATGGGTAATGACAGATTAAATGGTTTGGCATTGATGCTGATTCATAGAGATGTGGAGTTGAATTCCAGATGCGGTGGTTGAAGAGTTTTCTCGTCGTTTCCACGCAGGCTTTTGTTAATTAACCCATTTTCAGAGTAAAGATGCCGTCGCCGAAATTAAATTGTTTTGGAACAGTATCTTTGTGTAATTTTCATGCCAAATACATGGAAAACTAAAAAAGCGGCGCCACGGGTGGGGGCACGCCCCCTCCCGTACCACCCCCCCCCCCTTCATGAATTTAATCTTAGACACCCCCCCCCCCCCCCCCCCCCCCGTCCAGAATTCCTGGATCCGCCCCTGACGTATTCAGTTGTTGCGCGCGTAGGTGCTAGTTATATTTTCGTACTATTCCTGATCATCGGTAAGCACTGTATCGGTGAAGATACATGTATGTGTAGAACTGTATCGCAAAATCAATAGATTACTAGACCATGGCCAAGCAAATTACACAGTAAGTTCAAGTATGATGCGCAAAACCGGTCAAATAGGTAGAAATATCCTACGTTGTGATAAAGTTAGCTCATCTTGCTCTGTGTTTATAAATGCAGAATCGTTTCCGCGTAATGGGAAGGAAATGAAATGTATGACTAATTATAAATCCAGCGCCTTACAACTCAGTAATAGAAACTGTGATTCTCAGTGTAAGAAGCATTGTGCAGAGGACATTTCAGAATATTTAAATAAATCGAAATGTTGAAAAAACATTTGTTAGGTCCCTGTTAGAGGAAACGATCCCATAAAATCCCATACAGGAATAGAACATGTATGCGTGTGTGATGTATAATCTTGTCGCTCATAATACAGCCTCAAAAATAACATCTCAAAACAGCACGCGCGCGTACTATAGGAGCAATTGCTTCATAGTTTTTATTAGATGATCTGCACTGACTTCACGGAAGCTAAGCAGAGAACATGCATAAACGGAGCTAACTATAAAGACGAGAGAAACAGTATTTAGTGGGGGGAACGCCTATCCTTGGGCCAGGCATATGTGCATGTCCACGATAACTCGATGGACCAAACGTTCAGTCAAAAATCATAATAGTACATATATACATGTATGACGCACTGACGTGTGTTGTGATAGTTCGGTACCTGCTTGTTCACACTATACATGTACTTGTGTGCCGTATATCTAGTATGGTAATAGCATACCAAAGGCAGCACTGGAGTATCATAATTATGAAATATCATTATATGTGTAGAAGGCTATAGCAATTGTATCATGGGGTACATGTTAGGCGCAGTTGTGTGAACATTTATGTGATCCCAACCATCGCTCACACTGATCAGAGGTGCACCTGTGCTGTAGTATTCTGCTTAGTACTGTGATACTGTGACAGTGTGTATATACACTAAACATGATTCAAATCAGTAGCTACATGTCTATAAGTTGATTAAAATGGCTTAATTTTAAGAATCAAGTACAGGTATGATAACGTGTACACATTCACAGTATTGTACCTAGACTAAAGCAAAGATTAATACTATATGGCAATTCATTTGCACTGAAGATTCCATTGATATGTACAGCCTCCTGATCGACCTAACAGTGAGAAAACCATTTAGTACAAGTCAACTCATCAGACTTGCATGCAATGAACATCGTACCATCTGTATCATCTTGGAATGTATCAGTGGGAGCAGGTGAGTTACTCCATCCACTGCAAGTTGGTCCTCTATTCAACTGACACTGTTCACTTTTTTCAGTCTCCTGAAAACAGACTCTGCATGCCGATATATTAAGACTTGGTGAGATAATTTGTTCCTCAATTCTCCACTGATAAACGCATCCACCACCTCTATTATCAGTGTCATCTTGGAAGGGAGCAGACCATGATGGGGAATTGGACCATCCACTGCAGCTGTTATTATTTTTATCGCACTGAGACGATCCCTCACTCTCTTTGAAGCAGACCCGGTATACCTTATCGTGCTGAGGAGTTCCGATCAATGTCCACTGATACTGGCACCCTCCTGGTCTGTTATCTGTATCATCACGAAACGGTGAGGTCCACAAAGGATTGGGATCTGATGATAGACTACTGCAGGTGTCACGACTATTCTGGCACTGATCGCTGCCTTCCATTTCCTTAAAGCATATCTTGAGCCCAGCTGTTAATGAAACAAATTCGCTAATTAAACTACATCACATACATGGGAAAAAAGGAGAAAAATCCATGCAAGACAAATGACCAAGGAAAGATTGTAGTTAGGAATTTCATCCATCAAACAACCTTTAGATGAACACGCTTGGAACTAACAATGACTGGTGAGACATTCATTAATTTCCACACTGCAACATTATAGCCTGTTAGAAATTAGTATTGGTTCCAGGCTCCCCTTTGTACACACTCGTGATGGATCACAGCTACTTGTACAGAGGGTCTGGAGTAACATTGTGTCCAGTGGGCATTACATTCAGTCATATTCATGTTATGCATGGAGGGAAATGTTGCTTTGCGGTAATCTGCTTCAGAGGCAAGAATTTGAGGATCCCTGATTACAAGATCTGGGAATGAAATTAAACATAGTGTCAACCTGATGGATTGAATTTGCAGCCAAAGAAGCCCAGATAAACATGATTCTAACAGTAGTTCAGCTAGACACGTGGTATGCTTGCTGCAAGCTTAGCTTTCTGTGTTTCTCTGAAGCAGATTATCACAAAGCAACATTTGCTGCACGCTTCGCTTTTGCTATATTGATACATGAGGGCATCTGAATGTGCATGGATTGATATGTGCTGTTATAAAGTGTTGAAAAATATGATAAATTAAACCTAGAGATTGATACTGTAGAGAAAGAAGTGAGATACCACGCGTTCTAAGTTGATGACAAAGGAGTAAACTGGCTTTGCTGTCATTAGCAGGAGCCTTATCTTCCTCAGCCTCATACTCACCCTCTGCAGCCTGAACTACAACCACAGCTCAAAGTCAATAATAATAGAGAACCAGTGATATGGGAACTCTACATGCACGGAGAGACTAGTTTTGTCAACTGCATGCAAAAAGACCGAGGTAGACACTGAGAGTACGCAAACCTTGTCTCTATGGTACAGACAAGTGAATATAGAATCAGTGGTTCAACAAATATGCCCAGGAGCAGTTAAGTGGAATAGAATGCATTCGCAGGTGGTATTATTAGACGTGTTTGTTTTCCATAAATGATCATTGTAACAGTGTGTGAGTGTGTGCCATGCACAAGAATATATGTGAGCCAGAATGTCTATTCATGTAAAATGTGTACAGAAAGTATTGGATGTTATGTAACTCCAGGACACTATGAAAATAGGTTAGACAGTGGCAAGAACATTTTTGTGGCTGATTGAGACGTAAACCAATTTGAAATGATGAACTTTTGTTATTTTTGCGTGTGGTTGCATTGAATATGTGACACAATTAGATTGTGTATCTTCAAATTCGAATGCTGGTAGCTTGCCAGCCTTCCTCCATATTCCTATCTGGATTTATGTTTCCCTTACTGAAGTGGATTGAGAGCATAATACCTATTCAAGGATGCAGCCAACCAAGATTGATAATCTAAATCCCAAAGGGTGAAACTTTAGATGTGTGCACAGCACTCTAGCAACATAACAATGCTAGTATGTGTAACATGATCTGTTTGTTGCATGGTTTTGGAACCATATTTGGAACGAGAATTATGTAAGTTTTAAATAGCAGTATAATATTACTCATGAGGGTTGAGGCAGCTTATTAGTGCTGACATGATTGTTGAAGCTGTACTGACATTGTGTCACCATGCACGTAAGCCATGCACAACAAAGTGTCATTAATACCAGCTTAATTGAAGGTGCTGAGCTCTTTAGCAATAATTACTGACTGTTACATGATCTGTCCTGTCATGCAACTGTTAAAATCAATAATAGGATTTTTCTAGACCTGCACATTGTATCAATGTGTATGATTTTCTCCCAATAGATACCACCAATAATATCACGCACAACACACTCATGCGCATCAACATAAATGATAAAAACTGTTATCACATAGCCTGCAATTTCTAAGTATTTGTTTATCTGCCTTATTGCCCAGCCTCTGGCAAATGATGCTTGTTGGCTGCAGTGGAATCAGATCACAGATACTTCTTGCACCAGATTGCCACCACTCACTCAATATTGTACACTTTTTGAGACCTACACGTATTTCTACAGCAGAGTTAAATATATAGTTAACTCTGCATGTTCACTAGTCATTATACTGCTGATCCAGTCATTTATTGGTCTGGAAAAACTGTTGTTTTATCCAATTATGATGTCACAGCTGCAAGCAGCATTATTTACACGTTGGTGTGAGGCAGCAAAGGAATCAGTTTGAGGGAGAAGCATTTATAGCTGGCACACATAGTGTTCAAGATGACAAAGACATGGTAGCATTGCAGAATGAAAATTTCCAAGCTGACAGACCCCTTAATGAGTCTGTCACTGCATGGGTGTTCAAGAAGGTAGCATTGACATACTAATTACAATGGTGCAGTGCTGTACAACTAGCAGAAGGATGGTGAGAAGTGGCAGTGCAGGGCAGTGCAGGGCAGTGCAGGGCATTATTTGTATAACAGTGATTACACATGAAGTGCAGAACAGTCTAGAGCTGTTATTGATATGTATACCTTTAAAAGATACTCATTTTTTGCATGTCACATCTGTGCTTGCTAGTGATTATACTGCTGATTGAAACTTGTTACACAACAAACAGCTGTGCATTGAGACAAGTATTCCCCCTCCCCTCCCTATTATTTGGAGGTATCTTACGTTAGGCTTGTAGTCAAACATTACAAAACATGCCAATAGAAGCATTACCAAAGGTACACGACTCTGCAAGAGGGTAGCGTATAGGTAAGAATTGCATCACATACATGTAGTTTGATAAATTATCATCCACATACATTAACTTCTTTTTGAAGGCAGTACCTGTTGGAGGAGTCACTGTTGTTTGTTGAAGAAATCAGCATTACCGGATGATACAATGGTAGAAGTGAAGCAAGAAAGATGTGAGAGGACAATGTAAGGGAGGTGAGAATCAGATGATACATTGGTTGTGTACAAAATGAAAGCCAACAGTTTACCAACTGCACAGTTTAGAGAAAGAAATAATTAACTGCTACAACACATACTGGTAAATTAATAACTCAACAAAAGAGCCAGTGTGACCTTGAAACTTACATAAAAAACAAGCTGAAATGACTGAAATGATCAATGTCAATGGCCACAGAATGAGATGCATATTGCCTAGATAGATCAAGAGATGTGACAGAATTACATTCATGGTTAGGTAAAAATGTGGCCTTTGTGCAGCTACTAACTATACAACATAGATAATCAATATTGTTCGATGGGTATAAAAGCACATAATATGTACAAATGTATAGAAATACTCTGGTGATCGATTGGCTGTGATTGACTTGCACCATGTGAAATAAGTAATTGTAAGATATCTAATATAACTTCACCAAAGATATGCAAAAATGAATTAGCATTTCTATCATGGTCATCAAAAGACACAAAGCCCAAATGGGAAGAAGTTAAGGATTATGAACAATGCCTTTGTTTGGAATAGTGTTGCCTGTGTTCAGGAAGTATTAAATCATCACACGACCATGGCAGCAACGACCATGGATGTGTATCAAGTAAATAAGTATTTTGATGATATTGTTGTTGTTGTGTTAGTAGTTTTTGTTTTTATTGTTATATGTTGGTTCAAACTGGTGTACACATTAAAAAATTTGTTAATATCATGGGTGGTGGAATCATGGGGCCGTACAATGTCAAGCATAGGATAGGGTATGTTGCCATCCAGAATAGGCTGCTTTTATGAATGCAAAAAAAACAATGAAGAGGGCAATAAATTAGTTGAATTTGAATAGCTTTCCCCAAGGACACCCTATGCATGGTTCAGACACATATTGAAGATTAAGAATCAATTGACTAGACTCAAATATACATGTACTGGTTTAAACTCTTTAAACACGATGCTAATTCATATATATGCATGCAAGCATATACACACAACCGTTATGAATTCTACATGACAGTGTAAGTAAGAAATGTGTGAATGATGCTTGCAAATGTTTGCTGCACTTATGACCTTATAAGTACATGACATGTTTGATTACTCTACCACTGCAGTAATTATGTTTCTTCTGAAGAACACATTGTTCAGATGACTTCACTAATGCTATATACTCCCAGAACAGGAGTGTGCATCCCACATTAGTGTAGTACAACATGTTTAAAATTCCAGTTCCCACTCCATCTCTTTCTGCAGATCATAATAAGTATGGTTTGTTACAACCATATCTGCGAGTTAATGATGGACACACAAGATGTGCGTACACCCCAGTGCGTAACAATTTGATATTGTTGTTGTTGTGTTAGTTGTTTTTGTTTATATGTTGGTTCAAACTGGTGTACACATTAAAAAATTTGTTAATATCATGGGTGGTGGAATCATGGGGCCGTACAATGTCAAGCATAGGATAGGGTATGTTGCCATCCAGAATAGGCTGCATTTATGAATGCAAAAAAAAACAATGAAGAGGGCAATAAATTAGTTGAATTTGAATAGCTTTCCTCCAATGACACCCCATGCATGGTTCAGACACATATTGAAGATTAAGAATCAATTGACTAGACTCAAAATATACATGTACTGGTTTAAACTCTTTGAACACCATGCTAATTCATATATATGCATGCAAGCATATACACACAACCGTTATGAATACTACATGACAGTGTAAGTAAGAAATGTGTGGATGATGCTTGCAAATGTTTGCTGCACTTGTGACCTTATAAATATATGACATGTTTGATTACTCTACCACTGCAGTAATTATGTTTCTTCTGAAGAACACATTGCTCAGATGACTTCACTAATGCTATTTACTCCCAGAGCAGGAATGTGTATCCCACATTAGTGTAGTACAACATGTTTAAAATTCCAGTTCCCACTCCATCTCTTTCTGCAGATCATAATAAGTATGGTTTGTTACAACCATATCTGCGAGTTAATGATGGACACACAAGATGTGCGTACACCCCAGTGCCCCTCCTGGGTTTGATTTCAGCATCTACATGGCTGGTTTACATGCCATGTCACTGAATTGCATGTATGTAAATGTACAATATTGTATTCAGAGCGATTCTGTGTAATAAACACAACACGGACATGTATCATACAGATGATTATATGGTTGTGTGAGAATGCATGTATATATGCACTTGGCGTTCAAAGAGTTAAGCTCATGCATGATATACATTTTTGAAAGGAGAAGGAAGGGTTTGATAATTTAATATTTGGAGAAAATTGATTACCCCCATCCCACTAAAGCGTACCTAGACTAAATGATACCATCAGGACCCACGCTAGTAGGTCCTATGTAGGATTGGCTACTTGGGTGTTGTTTTTGACCGAGTGTTTTAAAACGATAACGAAGTGTTGCCTCCACTCAGCAGTTGGTGCGGCTTTGACAGCACCAACTTTCCGTTCAAAAGGGCGTGTCTATTATGTGAGCGTGTCTGATGTCATAGTCATTTATTCACAGTCGCATTTAACCATTGTATGCATAATTATCGATCGTCTATAACTATTTGAACGTGTTAGTCTCACATTGTAATAATTACATTAATTCGTAGTCGTACTTTAACCATTGTATGAATTTCCTGCTGTGCAACAATGGCCAACTCTTTGCTCTCAATAAATAATCTGCATCAGATCCTCGACATCCGGCACCACTCTATGGGCTTGATGTTCCCCCTATGCGTTCATTGTGAGAAAGAAAAAAAAACTGTCTTGTGATCGTTTCAGGCTGCATGGTTTAAGACATGGCCATTTCTTCACTATGATGAAGGTAAGGACTTATCATACTGCGTGAAGGGATTTAAAGAATGGAAGATGAAGTCCAGTACAAGAGCTGATCCTGCTTTGTAAGTTTCTCTTATGCGTCTCCATTAGCTGTTACTTGCGATCCCGTATTTATTACAGGTTACTAAAGGTTAAAGATGCCCCTCGAGCATTCAAACAGCATCAATTAAGCAAATGCCACCGTGAAGCCAGGTGAGATTAAATCACCTAATGGTGTTACACGTTCACAAAGCTCTCACTGACACCATCAAGCTTGAGAACATCGCAGATGAATTAGTTAGCAGTTTACAGCACAGGACAAAGGTATTTGGCAATCCTTGATTAAGATACCCTAAGTCCCCTAATACTTAAAGAGCTTGATTCTTGCTCAGTTAATTTGCTTTTGCCACACCCATGTTCGCATTGCTCGATGATTATGATACGTCTTATAGTTTATAAACATGTATTTTGAAAGAAAACTTCAACGCGTGTGCGCTTTGCAATGGGGCCATGCCCATACTAATATATTTAATAATTGGCCGCACCAACTTCGAACTGAGTGCGCTGGGCCTGTCACTCAGCATGTAATGTATGAAATACACAGAAATATGTTCATCAACATGCACTTTCTTAAACAGTGCCGTTATCATGACGCGACAGATCGGCACTTCGATATTCGTCGTTAGTATTTCTTCTCCACATTCTTCTTTATAATACATGTTAGGAACATTGTATGAAGGGTAGCATTTTACATACATCTGGAATGGGCATCCAAAAAGCAGTTGTTACCAAGAAGTAATATTAGAAAACACAGCTTGGGTTTCACTCCAGCATTTGACAATTAGCACAGAACACTACCAGCCTTTCCTATTGATCAATACTCTAATTATACCAGCTACACGCATGCAGTCACATTGCTCTTATGGTAGAGCTACTGCAACAGCCAAACTGAACACAATAAGTTTCAGTACTGTATGGGAAGAAAATAGATCCTTCAAACTGTCTTTCTGAAGAATGTAGACAGTACATTCCACCAGGTTCATATACAGCATCTCTACGTAAAGTATGGGAATGTATGTTACCCATATTGTGTATCGTGCACACTGCTATGATTTTGTCCCCTCAGCACTTGAAATCTCCCAAATGTGATGATGGCTTGGCTCTATCACGGTTCGTGTCAACTTGTTGACCAAATCAAGCCACCTAATTTGGTCTGCAAGACAAATTTACTAGGCGTGTGCTTGATTGTTTTATGTTTTTGTTTGGCTTCTACACTGTTGCATCCTACAATGTCATATCACAACTCAGATGAAGACTACTTGCTAGAGCAAGAGTACATATGTTCAGAACAAGAGGAAATATCTAGAAGGTTACACCAGAAATCAGAGGGGCATAATAAATAGGTAGGCTGAGAAGTTTCTGTTGCGTAATACTAAATGGTAGAGAACGAAAAGTGTTTGAATAAGGGAATCCCTCATATATATTTATTCTCTTTCGCAGGCAAAGAGCCAATTATTGTGGTACACATGTAGTGCGAAATAAGCATTTCCGTGTTGCAGGAAAATGTTGTTTGCAAACTACTTACACTATATGACCAGGACACAACTGATCAATATGTTGTTACATGACTACAAAGTGTTAACTGCTTAGAAAAACAGAGTAGCTTTAGTATATAGTACCTGTGGTACAATATTGCTCTGTTGCCTGTGAAAGAGTTAAGCATAGATGTAGTGCCTTTTCAATCATTAGAGTTATTGAGTTATTGAGTACTAAGCATCGGGCCCAGATCAGGAAGAATCCTTCAAAATAGCAAAAGTGGAACTGTCTAAACCTACCATCCTTTCTCTGTACCATCCTGGGGCAGAGACCAAGCTGTCATCTGATGCTTCCTCTTATGGGTTAGGAAACGCACGCCAAGATGGGTGGGTACACTTCTCAGTCATTGACCAAAACAGAAAGACGCATGCCCAGATAGAAAAGGAAGCATTGGCTATAAGCTGGGCTTGTGAGAAATTTTCAGAATATATCCTGGGCTAACAAATATTGATAGAGACAGACCACAAACTACTCGTGCCACTGTTACATTCAAAAGATTTGGATGTTCTTCCTCCACGGGTGTTACGGTTTCGACTGCACTAAATGAGATTTGCATTCTTCATGCATCCACAAATCAAAACAAAAGAGGGAACCTATGATTGCCTCAGACCTACCTAATCATCAAGGCTAACCTGTCTGAATAAGGAAACAAAGTATCTGTTAGTGGTTGCCACAACCGATCTTCAACTACCTCAGGTGCTGTCAGTGCTCACCTAAAGACGATGTTTTCTCAGTTTGGCATTGCCTAGATTGTGATTAGTGACAATGGGCCACAGTTGCATCTAGAGAGATGAGAGCATTTGCTGTCTTCTACAATTTTGAGTATGTCACCAGCAGTCCCAGGCATGCACAAGGCAACAGCCTAGTGGAAAGAGCGGAGCAGACAATGTAATAATATTAGCCTATCGTTGTTGAGCTATATGACAATACTATGCCTTGGTATAGTCCTGCAGATGGAACATCAGTTTTGTACTTCGTAATCAGGTGCCACAGGCACAAGAGCAATTTATCCTTCAGTGTTTTTATCTGAAGCTATTGAGGAAACAACACAAATCATACAAAGACAAACAAGCTTTTTACTATAATGTGAGTCATCAAGTAAGGCAAGGCCAGGCTTGGGAGTTGGCTGTAATGTATGGGTGAAAAACCTGAATGACATGCAGTGGTGAACCAATTTGTGATCTAGTCTCCTCACAAGCGGAGATATGTTGTTCATACCCCATCTGGGAACTTAGAAGAAATAGCCAGCATTTGGTGTCAGTACAAGAGGTGGACAACCTCCAAGGGAGCCTACAGTAAGTCAACAAATACTGAACAGATTCTTTCGCGGCAGAAAACTGGCTCTAAGATCAAAAATTCCCTACAAAATATATTGGGAAGTGAGTTGTGGGTTTGCAACTAATGATTGCTTGCGCTGGGCCAGTGCATATCATCATTTTTGGGGGAGCTGCAAGCTATCTCACACCAACCAATTTATAAAGTCACACTGAGAGACATTTTTTTATGGACAGCACACACAAACTGTATTTCTAACTTAGCTTACAATATTGTTAGCGCTGTTGCAGGTTAAAGCATATTCTTCTATTCTGCTTTACTCTACAAACATATGCTAAATAGACATGTTATAGTGTGTAAATTTCCATTTACATTACATTTTTTCAATATGAATGTTTATAACATTTTCTGCTAACATACCTCTCATTAAAGAAACACCTTTCTTCTCAGCCACCTTATGCTGGCTCTTACTCTGGTTTTCACCACCTACAGTGTACAACATCAGAAGCAAGCTATGGCAAAAGATATGTGCCCTACATAAAGGCATTTTTATTGCTAGACCATAAATAGAAGTTGTATGCCCAATGTATTGTTGACAGCTGAGAAGCTATATGCAAATTATTGCACATCACTGATGTTTGATTGCAAAGTTCAATACATTTACATTGCTACTGATTTGGCATTTTGGGAATACTGCAATAATTAGTCTGTGTCTGAACAGCCAGTTGTTCCATAGCAACATCCCTAACTGCGTATAGTCATGCATAACATCAGTTGCTTACTTTTAGCAGCTTCTAGTAAGCTTTGCACAGTCCTGAATGTTGGTCGTTTCTGTATCAAAGAAGTTAGTTAATAAAGTCTTGCATATGAGTGCCATCATATTGATATTGCGATACATGGATTACATCATGCTGCTATTCCATATGCAAATTACTATACACATCAAAGTTGATCCATTATAGAAGTCCTTCATTGTGACTAGAATACACTGCCATGCATTGATGCTCTATATAAGAGACAAAATGTTCCCTCCGATATTCACCAAAACTAAAAATGCTATAAAGTCACATAGTTCCTGCTATTTGGAAGACACCATCTGCTGCTGTGCTTTTGTATGGTATGACACCATTTCAGCTTATTAAATAATGTAAAACATACTTAGTAACCATTATACAAATAATTTACAAATGACTTACTGTCTAAATTAAATTCACCAAACTACGCACATAATGGAATAATTATTATGATGCATTACATTGACTTTCTTTTAGCTTCATTTATCATGACATCAGTATATATGCATTGAATTTGAATATAGTAAAGTGTAAATCAAAAATTCCTGTTTCCTTACTTATGATGCCTATGCAGCAAAGGACAGAATCTATTTTTGTACCTGTGTTTAACTGGCTCGAGCTGTTGTGTACACAGTATTCACTTAACCTATGTTATACATACATGTATCTAATTCTGATCTGCTGCTTATTATCAATCAGCTCCTAAGCATATGGCAAAGGCAGAAGCTCTCAGACCTTGCTTCATCTTGGATCAACTAACTGACTGGGTTTGTCACTTTGAGACCCCAACTACTGTGAACGGCTGGGATGAAGCGACAAACGCAGGAAAAAGTTAGAAAATTCCAGGTATGGTTTTTCATGGTGTTTTCTAACATAAAACCTCTCTGGGATTGGATGTCTTGAGTGGGATAGCATAAAAACCATCCTAGGTTAAGCATCCAGGCTGGGAATATTGTAATAACCATATGTCTTGTCCTGGTTTTGTCGAACAAAAACAATGTTGAGGCAATTAATGCAAAGATTTATTCACTGCTTCAACATGGTTTTTCTTTGACAAAACTAGGACAAGACCATATGGGTTTTACTATATCCCCACCCTGGATGCTTACATGTTATCCCAAGATGAATTTTATGGTATTCCCACGCTAGACATCCAATCCCAGAGTGGTTTATGATATAAACCACCCTGAAAACCATGCCTGGAAGTTTCTAACTTTGTCCTGTGAAAGACGCTATGAATGCCAAATTTGGAGGCAGTTATGGTAGTTAGTAAACTGGATGATGATTTGTGGAGTTTCTATTCCTGAGCAGCTGCATTCCAATCTAGTGGACAGTTTGAGTCCGACATGCTGAAACATTGTGTCGTATATCTCAAATCAGTAAGACACTGCCACAGTATTCCCAATCTGTGGACTAGTAAAACAGGAAAATCCTACCCAATGGACATTGCATTTGCGGAAACTTAGTATTGCCTGTACTATACCTCTGTACATTCCATCTCATGTTTGGCATACAGGTAGAATTGCCAGTGGGTGAGGTCTACGCCCGCATAATTATGTTGCATCATGACTATGCAAGGCATTTGAAAGAAGTGCTGCAAGAAGCTTTTCGGAATGCAAGGAAAAATCTGGGAATGAAAGAATTGTACTTCAACCCACGGGAAGCCGGAGATCTCGTCCCAGTTAATTACAAAGGAAAGCCAAGAGAGGTACATTGTTTCTAGTCTGAACCTTTTAGCGTGGTAAAGAGGTTGTCTGCATGTAGCCAGGTACATAATTCTGCATCTAACAGCTCATTCTCAGGGATGTAAGCGGCTGGTTGTAAATTAAAAATGAGTATATGACATTATTACAGTTACATTCAAGGAAGATGGAGGCCAATTGGTACATGTAATTCTAGAGGCACTAACAACAACTAGTTCACACTATAGTGTAGTATAAATTGAGCCAATATCATTTCAAGTATATCATTTCAGAGAAGATAAATGCATTAGTTTAAGCTGGTGGGTGATGCATCAATGGTATGGACATAAAAAAATATATACATGTCAGTATCCAGTAGATTCCCAAGCAATGGAGCTTTGCATTTCATTTCATAAATGACTGTTGCAATCAGTGAAGTAAGTAAAGGAACCCTGACCTCACTGACCAAACATCTCTATCAATAATAAGCTTTGGTTTTTATACATGGATTTTCAATAATACTGCAGGACAGCTAGTTAGTGCATGCTTACAATACATTTTTAGATTGTGAAGCACATTTGTGATTGAAAAGTTACCACCTTGGGTTCAGGATCCCAGCATGTTTGAATCATTTCCCTCAGACTTTCATGGTGAATAGAAGAAATGCTAGGACGCTGAGTACAAGTTGCATTGACAATTGAGTATGACCACACAATCACTGTACCTGGTTTTCTTTGACATTGGATAAGACTTGTAAAACAGTAAGTCCTTCATATGGTACCTTGTGAGTCATAATTTCCCACAATAGAATGCCAAAAGCATAAACATCTGATCCCATAGAGTGTTTTTCATCATTAAACAACTGAAATGGGCATGTTACTATTGATACAAAATACATATGATGTCAAAAAACCTCAGGAGCAGTCCATTCTATGGTCACTCGAGTCACTGAAGACTGTTGCCTATCTTTAAATTTTGAACTCCCGAAATCTGCAATCTTCAAAACCAATTTAAGAAATTAATTCATAACACAAGTTGCACATCTTACCTTAAGCACACCATCTGAACAAACAAGAACTGCATGCAATTAAATAATTGTTGCACTAACCAATGTACAAGTAATACCACAGTACATACCATTTGGAGACTTGAGATCACCATGAATGATTGGTTCAGGCGCACCGAAGTGTAGGTAATGCATGCCTGCATTATGGCAGATAGCAGTGCTAATGCTGTCCATATGAAGAAATAACTGCCTATACCTTGCACAACTTGCTCTGCCCAATTCCAACTTGACTCAAAATTAGGAGTGCTCCTTTTCAAATACTCGTTCAAGGATGAATCAGCAAGCTCTTGTGTGAGTTATATTTGATAGTGTACATGATTATACATCTGAGGGCATGTTCTTACCTAGAACCAAGCCAAATGTCTGAGATGTAATTTCGTACAACCCGTAAAATGTCACAATATTTTTATGCCTCACAGACATCATTGTTTCTACCTGGAAAAAGTAATTATTGTTATTATGTAGATTGAATTAGAACATATTCAGCATACTTCTCGTTTAGCAGCATTTGATAACACACCAATCTTCTTCACTGCAACTGGTATCTGCTTTACGTTCCAGAATGCTTTGAAAACACTAGCTTGCCCTCCCTTTCCGATTGCATCCTCTTCATATAGATTAATGTCACAAGCCAAAATCTCTAATAATCAACACATTAACCAGAAATAAAACGTAGGCCTCAGATGCAAATGTACAGTATCTGTATTGTCTTCATTAGGATGCACAACATTTCACAAACGTGTTTTAATACAAATTGGTTTTTCAAAAAAGAAAATCAGTTATTCTGATTAGCCACAAACCTGAGTATTCAAATAGATTTACAAGTTTGCCAGCCAAATGCACACATTATACCAAGTGGGTGCCATATTATTTTACGTCATGCATATAGCCACCTACGTTACAGCTAATGGCACTCATAAATTAAATCTCTCTTCAGCAAAGATTATGAACCTGCCCAAATACCTAGAAGGAAAAGGATTGGAGCTCAGTCAACAATTGAAACATATTCATATATCAGCGGTCAAATGGAAAAAGATATTAATTTGCTGTTTGCAAATCGTCAAATATTCCTGTTTATCTTCCCCATAGACATGTATCGGGTGCTTCAATACCAAACACACCAGATTTTTCTCAGCTTAGTCTACAAGGGAATGTTAGTACAGTACATTTGTTATGATTTTTAGAAAGGTCACCATATTTTTCCTATTTAAGGTTACGCTTCCCTAGGATTGTCATAAAATTGTCCTCAATGTGCAGGTAGTCATTGAGTGCATTTCTCATTACAATATTCCATGACCGTTTATTTCAACACCATTGCGATTTACTACTTGCCCACAAGGGAAACATATAGCTAGTACATCGAACAGCTGTAATGTGTACATAAAACTAGGTCCTCCAGTTTAAAAATTGGCTTTCATAACTGAAAGAAGTACCTGTATAATCCGCTCACTGCTGTATCTCTTGAGCTGCAGTAGCTCACACCATCAGTAATAATTTTATTAATCTAATATGCAATGGCATAATGAGATACTTTTATGAATAAATTATGCGTAGTGGAAATTAATTTTTTGATACTGATTTAGTTAAAGAATGGTTGATGGTATAATTGTATGTACAAAATTCATAATCAGACCAATTTATTGTAAATTCTAAACTTTTTTAACTCTTTGAACGCCAAGTGCATATATACATACATGCGAGAATTATCTGCCTCACCATTCATGCAGTGCTGTGTGTTATGTTGTATTGATCAAAATCACTTTGAATACCATTGTAGATTGATGCATGCAAGTGCAATACTGACATGCATGTAACCCCATAGTCATACAAATGTTTGAGCATATGTTGTCCCGGTGTAAGCACATTTTGTGTGTCCATTATAACCCGCTGGCACCTTTTGTTGCAACAACCCATACTACGAACTGGCACAGGTTGGTGGTGGGGGTGAGAGGGGGGTGGTGGGGGGTGGGAGTGAACAAGTATGATATACTACACTGATCTGGGCTACGCATTCTTGTTCTTGGAGTATTGAAGTGATGCATTAGTGAAGTGAAGTGAGATCATCTGAATAATGGCCTTTGTAGAGGAAACATAATTACTTTGTACATGTACTTATAAGGTTACAAGTGCAGCATGCATCATAAAGTTGTGACTGATCAACACATTTTTGCACGCAATATCTAAATCATGCATGAATGGTGTAATGGTTGTGTGTGCATGCATGCATACACGCACTTGGCGTTCAAAGAGTTAAAAATCAATTTGAAAAAAAAAAGCAAGATGAGCGCCTATGTATGGACCATTTCTGGATATGAGTTGTTGCTAATATTTATAAAAACTGTTTTGTGTGGTTTGCGCTATGTTTCACTTTGTTGGAAATACATTGAAGGGGGACTAAATACAAGATTAGGTGTTGCCATTCGCTTGGTTACCAGTATATTGGCTGTTTTGTGTGTGATTGGGATGTCAGGTTAATGCTTATCCAAATTAATTTGGAAGATATCAAAAAGACTATAATATAAGTCTGAAATTATTTTACAACTACAGAATGAATAAACCTAAATCAGTTACACTCCGTAATCACCAAACTTGAATTGAATAGGTTACAGAGTATGCACTATTGTCAGACCTAGTTTGAACTAACTTTAGCCATGTCTGCTCATTGTATGAAACACATCAAAACTTTGTAGACAGGAGTTAATGCTTGTGCATAATGCTTGAGTAGTATCCTGTCATGCTACATTTATTCATGACACCACAAACCTGAAGGGGACAATGCAACAGATGAGGGGGTAGAGTTTGCTCTTTGAGGCAATCCTAAGCAAATGAAACATATTTGTAGTTAGTTGTCTGACCCAGTACATATAAATAAATATCATTCATACATGTACATGTACATGAATAGAAATTTTGCACACGTGAGAGAATAACAATACATGTAGTACATTGACCTCTTGTGTAGTATCCTATTGTATAAAAATTGCTCCATTCATTAACAACACTAACAAACCTGAAGAAGGTGATGCACGTGATGATGGAGTGGTTTGTGCTCTTTGAGGCATTCCTAAGGAAGTGAAACGAACATTTAGTGCAGACACTACCCCATACCAACAAATGATAATCATATCTGTTCATTGTATGAAACACATCAATCGGAAAAATTTGCATAATGCCTATATATTACTTTTGTATAGTATCCTGCCATATACAACTGCTACATTTATTATGACTCCACCGAACCTAAATGTGATGATGCAGCTGATGGAGTGAATTGCGCTCTTTGAAGCACTCCTATAAGAGGGCTTTAGTAAAGTTTGACACAATCATAATTAACTTTATGCAAGCAGAAGTAAATAGTCTCTACATTCAGTTTGCATTCATTTGTGTGACTGTACACTAGTAATATGAAACCAACATTTGAACTTTGATAAAATTAATACTCACATAACACCAGCTAACTAGGTAAATTATATGATTTGATTATTTTTGGCATCATAAATCCATACTTACGGATAGGGTTAGTAACCTCCCTTGAACAATAAAAATTCGATTTGTTTTTGAAATACATCTAAAACACTAATCAAAATTTCAGAGTTTTTTGGATCCGAAAATCTATTTTTTCCAAATACTTAAAGACAAATCAATTCTTCCAATCAGGTTTTGTCAATTTGCGAGCAGAATACCTAGGTTATTGATATTTCTTTACAATAAGTTGTTTGATCATGGAGTTAGGAAATATTATTTTGAATAAAACATCATTCTGAAGTTATATGTGTTTTATGCATGTGCACCATCATCCCGGCCATCATCATATCAGCACTGAGACAACTATGTAGCCTGGCCTCCAGCTATAGTGGAGTAACCACCAACCAGACGTCAAGCACTGAAACATATATCTGGGTCAGTTTCCAAGAAAATGAAGCGTAGCGTATATATATCAAAAGTTATTAAAATGCTTCACGTTTGAATCGCTAAAACTCCGTAACGGTTTAAGCAATCATCAATGCTCTATTTTCTACACTTCATTCTACACCATTTCTGACAGTACAATACAATACACCATTGCTCTACTGTAAAATACTTTTTGGGGTATTGCACTTGCTCTGTGCCCGTATTGCAACGCCCGATAGCCCACAGGGTATGAACCCGCCATAACTTTCGGCAGGAGTAATCAAATCACTTCAAATTCGGTTTGTAGGTAGAGGGGTCCTATAGCTATTGATTTGTTTGGTTCATTAATTTTGACTCTATCTGTTAGGGAGATACAGGTGTGCAAAGTTAATGCACATTTCCTGCTCGATTTGCCCAGGCAACCCTAGTTCCATTCTCTCATTCTGCATGAATATTAATCACTTCCTTGTTCCGCCCATTCTCCGCCTTAAACTAAGCTATAGCTGTTCGAAACTCAGTGTCTGTTTGTTTTTTGTTGTTTTGTTTTATTTTCTGAGTCTATAGTGGTCACAGAAGATGAGTTATCACTTCGTATGACGATCGTACCGAATTAACGGATTCAAGTTAATGGTTGTCAGCTAGCGCCTGATGGTTGTCGCCGCCTCCCATGTCGCGGATGCGCGTAAGGATTTTTTTTTCCCTACAGTGTCACTCGTATCACTGTTCGGTACCTAGTAGTATATTATAAAGCTTTCCCACATTCGCTTGCTTAACTTCATTCCTGTCACGCCCACTCGGCTACATGCTATAACTTAGCTCACATAGCAAGTGAACATGCACTACGCACTTGAATTGTTACCTGCCACACACCTACCTACTGTACCTTTGCACACATAAATACGCCCACGCCACACACATACACACACACACACACTCACACAGACTGGGCTTGTAGTGACATTGGTTCTTATTTCTCACACTGTTTTCACAAAGTGTACATGTGCATGAATGTACTCACCTGTGCACACATACATGCACACACACACACACACACACACGCACGCACGCACACACACAGACTGGGCTTGTACCACTTCCAGTGATTTTGGGTTCTTATTTCATGTACATATGCAAGAACACACTTGCATTGTTATGTAAATAGCCTGTACACCATATTCGTCACAAACACACACACACACACACACACACATACATACACACATACACACACACACACACGCACATGCACACACACAGACTGGACTTGTACCGCTTTCAGTGACTTTGGGTTCTTATTTCTCACACTGTCTTTACAAAGTGTACATGTGCATGAATGTACACACCTGTGTGCACACACACACAGGACTGGGCTTGTACCACTTGCTGAGACTTTGGGTTCTTATTTCTGACACAGTTTTCACAAATTGTACATGTGCATGAATGTACACACATGTGCACACACACACACATACACAGACTGGGCTTGTACCACTTGCAGTGACATTGGGCTCTAATTTCTCACACTGTATTCACAAAGCATGTACGTGTGTAATAACACACCTTGCATTGTTATGTAAATAGCCTGTACACCATATTCGTCACACACACACACACACAAACACACACACACACACAAACACACACACACACACACAGACTGGGCTTGTGCCACTTGCAGAGGTTTTACAAAGCGTACATGTGCATGAATGAACACACATACACACAGTACCACTTGCAGTGACTTTGGGTTCTTATTTCTCACAAAGTCACTGTTTTCACAAAGCATGTACATGTGCATGAATGTACACACTTGATTGTTATGTAAATAGCCTGTACACCATATTCGTCCCCCCCCCACACACACACACACCACTCGTGCACACACACACATGTACATTGCACGTAAGGTCTATTCTAAACTTGTTCTCTGCACCTGCACATGCATTGTATTCCATTTAACTGCTTTATGCAGTATTTCGATTTCTATACCCTTTGTACTCACAGTATGTCCCTGCATGCAGTTGACAACTTCATTCCTTGCGTGTAGAGTTCCCTTATGGCTGGTTCTCTGTACATACACACTCACATCACCGTTCTCTGAGGTGTGAAATAAAACTGTCTCATTGGGCACAACCTTTACTAAACTTCTTTTTGTTCGCTATGCTCAGCTTTGTTCCACTTGCAGGAGTTTTCAGAACACACAGAGTACATGTACATGCCCTCATAGTCATGGACACACACACACACACACACACACACACACACACACACACACGCACACTGTAAAAATATATCACTCACTATTAATGATGGCACACACACACACTATTAATCTGCCTCTATTCTGTTGAACAGCTCATGAGGCCACTGATCCTAATCTCACTATCTCTCAGTGTGTTTTCTTTGAGTCCAGCCATATGAGGCTGTTTCTTTTTTGTCTTGGCAGTGTGGCATATTCAAATGAATATGAATATTTTTACTACATGCTTTGTGTAAACTTACCATGGCCCTGATCTACCACTGTCTGCACTGATAGACATGAACATTTATAGCCATAGCCCATTCTTGTAGGAACTTCGCCCTTGCAACAAAAAGTGGTATAATAACCTCTTACCAGTGTAGTACATCCTTTTTAATCAAGTGCAGCACAGTGTTGTATTTCAAACTAGTTGTATGCAGGGAGTAAAATGAGTGTATAGGGTATTGCAATGGTGAAGCACATTAAGTGGATGGAGACATTTCATTCCCCTGCATACAACCATAGATACAATGGACCTTTTGCCTTCTGACGTCACAAATTGATTGGTTGTGTTTGACATAACATAAGTCCTTATAGGAACTTCACGAAGAAACACAGCAAGTACTAAATTAATGGTAAATGAATGCCTGACTGTATTCCAAAATGAAGTACCTTCGCCAGTTACGGTGCAAATGTCACAGCGCTCACAAGTTACCAGAAGTTGCCCCCCCAAAAATCGAAAAGCGCGACTTCGCGTGTCTCATTAGCAACTTCCGCAATGTTTCGTTGCATACAAATCCCTTACAGAGCTTCATCGTGAAATACAACAAAAATGAAACGTGTGGTAATTTACTTCTCAATAAAAATTTAAAAGGAAAAGCATGTAGGAGCTATGATGGTGAAGTTATACCATTTTTAAAGTTGCCCCCCCAAAATTCATGCGTGATGTCAAAGGCAAAAGGTCCATTGTAGTTTGACATGTGCTGAAGTAAAGGTTGAAAGACCTAGATGGTGATGAATTTTATTGCACCTAAGCTATCAGTAGAAATTGTGGTAGGTCAGGGCCCTGCTAAGTTTACACAGAACTGACAGATGGAAGTTAGTAACAATATTCATTATCCAGCTCTATAGAAAAAATTCTTTACCCCTTTTAGGAAGGTAAATCTGAGCACTTGTTCAGAGTAGTGTACTGAGGGAATAGTATTGCAGCAAAGTAATTTGGTAGACAGTAGGTAGAGTGGAGCAAGAGGCAGCAAGAACGACGAAAATATCAGCTAGGTTTATTAAAGAATTGCGAAAGCATTGTTTCACACCTTCTCAGCAAAAGGTGTTGTGAGTCTCATGTTGCATGATGCATGTATGTTAGAGGGAGCTCCACATGCAGAAATTGTCAATCATATAAAACAATAGAGAGCCACACATTAAGAGTACAAAAGCTCAGTCCCATAAAGAAATTGATAATAGAATCAGGTCCTCTTAAACATGCATACGAGCAGTTCGATGGAATAGAATGCAAGTGTATGTGCAGAGAACAAGTTTACAAAGCATGCAATGTACATGAGTTTGTGTGTGTGTGTGTGTGTGTGTGTCTATAGTGTGTACCATTGTTAGACAGGATTAATGTTTGCCACGGGGTGTGTACTGTATCGCGCCTTTCTCAGTCCTTGAACCGCTTCCATTCTCCTGAGTGGGACTGAGAAATGCGCGATTCGAGCGGGAAACGTGGACTATACTTTGCATTGCTGTATCTCCATAACGGATAAGGTAAAAATCAACAATCTGCAGAAATAAACAGTGACAGGACTCCTTTACGTGCATATCGATTTTAAAGTGATTTGGACATTCCTGCAGGGAGCTACCTGGATTTTGAACCCCTCGGGGTACTGTGCTATGTAACGTCGGCAATGAGCAAGGGTAAGACACCAAAATCGAGTTTCATAGAGAGAAGTGGTATGGCAAGAAGGGTTCGAAATAGGAAGTTGATAGCTTAAACATTTACGGAGTTTTAGCGATTCAAACGTGAAGCATTTTTATAACTTTTTATATATATATAGCTACTTTTCATTTTCTCGGAAACTGACCCATATATACATAGTAGCACAGTGATGTTGACACCAGTTTTAAATGTATTTCTTTGATTATAAAATAGTCAATATGATTACAAAATTGTATCCAGATCACTAACAAAAAAGATATTCAAATTTCTATCTGACAACGAATACCTCAGTACCTCCAAATGCAGAAAAGCAAACCAGTTATTCTGAATAGATAAAATCAAATAATTCATTTTCCAAGTTGCTATTTGAACTGCGAATATCAAAATAACCCGAATAACCTGATAACCAAGTATACAGCACACTCTACATGTAGTTATAGACCAAGTTTCAACATTTCATTTAGTTTCGTTTTAAATAGATGTTAAATAATGAAAACAACAATGTGTGTCATGTGTTTGAAATTGGATTAATCCATTACAGTGTAGCAAAAAACTTACTGAAGATAAATGTCAATTTTTATTAAAAAAGATAATTTAAAACTGCTTTAGTCAACGGGCTTATACAGGGTGTCATACAATCATGGAAAATTTCTATATAAACAAATCCAGCTTGCTAGTTAACTTTTAATGCTCAAATTATTATTCATTACGTATTAATTTATTTATGTCAATTTCCACCTGCAGTGCCAAACTAATTTTAGAACTGCAAGCCAATATAGACACTGGAAATGGTTTCCATCAACATTATACTACCATAATTTGGAAACAAGGACAAGCAAGCAACACTTTATTGATTTATATAACTGTACTCAGCATTGTGAAAGATACAGATCAGCTAAATAATGCATAGAGCATTATATGCTGTACACGTAGATATGTGTATAAGCATTGCCAAGAATATACAAAATGTCATTAGTTCAGCAGGCAAGCCTGCACTCAATGCACTCAATGCAATAGCTGTCACAAGAATATGCCAATGTTTTGCTCAAAGATGAACAAGTCTACTCCATTTTAATGACACAAAAATCTCACTATATCATCATCGACCAAATTAATTCTGTTACAAAGGCAACAAGTAGGTTCTATGCACATTATATATGTTAGATGTATCTACACACAAACTGCAACTGATTAATGATGCATACCATTGAGATGCAGTCTACCTTGTGAAATATCTGATTGAAGTAAATTCTTCACCATTTCAGCAGCTTGTTGGTTCTTTATTTCATTAAATGTATTTATGATAACTCTGTAGGTGGCTCCAGAACCTTTCTTTCTTCTCCACACTTCAAACAGTTTATCTCTCCTTTCTTGCTCACTGTACCCTTCCCGTTCAATGTCATCAACATCCTGGTAAGTAAGTAGGCGTTTGCCTACTACCTTCCAGTCATGGCAACATGTTGATGCTATTTTGTTCAAATGATCATGGCTGCACACTGAATCCAGTTTTTCTAAACAAAAACATAGTTAATTGGGGCACTATTATAGGCAATATCTGACATTACCTTCCATTCCAGGCCCAGGGTTCACTTCAACATCACCTGACATTAATAAACGCAACACTATCATTCTGGCTGGCATCGCCATTATCACCTGTATGATGTGGAAACCTAACAGTGCCTATGTACATGTAGGTATTGGAATAAAGGGAAAGTGAATAAAAGTAATTCAATACTACAACATGTTACTCCATACAGGGCCAGCAGAAGCATCTAACACAAGGGCAGGGGCAGGTATACCACTCTAACTTTAGCCTGGCATAATCAAGGAGGGAAGACACTATGCATCAGTTTCTGATGTGCAGCCCCAGAAATGTTAGATGTTACAAAAAGCCAAGGACAAAATAGATAAAATTGATTAATTCTATACGTGGCTATTGATTTATAGAGCTTAGGCCATAGTCGCAGCATATGAATTGTGGCGCGAAAAGGGCATAATTATAGTATATAATTTTCCAGTACAACTGTAATGCTTGCGTTGAATTAAACATCCAGCTATTCCATGACAGATCGTCCTATTATGTATTGCTACATATGTAGAGGCTTCACTTTGACAAACCGGTTAAAAGACATGCATGCATGTGACGTTAATTAAACTTCAGTTGTCACAGAAAGAATGATTGCGAATATGATATTAACAGCTGCCCCGCCCCCCCCCCCCCCCCCCCCCCCCCCCCCCCCCCCCCCCCCACAAGTCAGGGTCGGTAATATCGATACTTTATGATGCATGTTATATCGGTAGCATACGAATATACAACTATTCTGAACATCATTGGAGTCTACATACGTACAGAAGTAAGTGTAATTGTGGGCCTCTTACATTAAGCCATATGTTCATGGAGGGAAACGTTGCTACAACATCATTTGAAGCCATCGGCGATTGCGTTCACGGTACCTAGCAATACATGAAATTGCATTATTAATTAGCATGCAGAGGCGTATTGCCACTGCAAACCTTCCCCCTAAACCCCCCACCCACCCCATGCACCCCCTCCCTCCCCAATTCTTAAAATGTTACATTCACTCACTACTGGTACCAGATGACTCGAACGCATACCTACAACCCCTTACCCACGAAGCCCGATGCTTACCCGAATTAACAATTCATACGCTTTATTTCAGCCACCGTAGACACAAATTGACGACTAAAGCAGAGTCAAAACCAAGGGGAAAAGAACAGTGATATTGTAACTGAAAAAACACCACATGTGCAGCCCTGAGCAGATTGGATTAACGGTTTAACCGCAACGGCGTATTTTTACGTCATAATTATTGTAGCTGTTTATGTGCGGTGGCCCTTGGAGGTCGCACAACTTCAAAATGTAAAAATTGCATTCATGTATTGGCTAGCAATGTTTGGTTGCGCGACCTCTAGAGCCACCGTATATGAACAGCTACAATAATATTGACGGATTCCACTCCATAATATGCTGTGGAATGTGCAATCCGTGCCATGCAAGAATAGTTACATCTTATGTGCATGGGGGACATTTTGCATGACGTACCTCGTTAGTCTATATCGCGGAACTCATGTGGGGGAAAGTTTTCCTGCCGTACCTCACGGAAATCGTGAGAGTGTAATCAAGGACACTTATTTAAGCAATAATTAAGTGTCCTTGGTGTAATGTTTCCTGACGTACCTCGCAGAACTCGTGAGGGTGGATTTGAGGATGGTATGTAATACCTTTAATTAGACACACAAACTTGGCGTTCATACATGTATCTAGCTAGCTAACGAAAGAGTGAGTACGTTTAAAAAATCTATAATAATGATTACAATGACCATCATTAAAATCATTGTACTGAGGTAGGTAGTAGGTAATGGACCCTTTGCATGAAACATCAGATGTGCCGATAAACGTCATGTCCGGAGTAAAAACCGCAGAGGTTGCCTAGTGATATTGTGTAAAGGCTGCGCGTTTTACTACGGACGTGACGTTTATCGCATATACGATCTTTCATCCATTGATTTTCAATGGATGTACTTCCGCTAATCAAGACGACCTTTGTCCACATGTATCCTCACGGTCTTACATGATGCCTTTTTATTTTTCAACCAGGAACGACCCCGTATCACTTGCCGTTCTGTGAGTAGCTATAAGGCCATGCAAAATTGATTATTAGTTTCTCGTCCCCGCCCTCATACTGTTTTGGAGCCCAGCACCAAACTTCTTTATTTTATTTTTCAATCATCACGTGACAATAATAATAGAACGTATGTCGCTTATAAATTTGACCGTGACAGGGGCTTACAAGGCCCATAGAGTCATTCAAGTGGAGACGGGTCTGACTTTTTCTTCACTGTTTTCGCCGGAGCTCATCCTCGTATTGTTGTCACATTCATCCTAGTCTCGTACCCAGACCCACATCGCAGCTGCGGATGGATTACATCACCGCGCGTAGCGGTGATGTAATCCATCCGCAGCTGCGATGTGGGTCTGGGTACGAGACTACATTCATCCCTAGATGAGGTTCATATTGGCTCTACGATGGATTCATTAAGCATTGCGGATGAGCAGCTCAACGTCGACGATGTTTGCGCAATGTTTGGTCAGCATGTTAAGTTCATCGTGTCGCAGACCTTGGCCTTGGTTCGTGAAGACGCTCAATCAGCCTCAACTTCTTCAATTTTAACACTTTCCAATGCAGAAAACAGTAGATAAGGCAACACTACCATTAAAAATCTAGGAAAGAAACAAGAAGGACAAGTTGTTCAATGATCTTGTTTCCTTTTTTGAAAGTAAGGATGGCACAGACTTAGTGAAAGTCTTCTCACCCCATCTGTGTGCAACCAAACGAAGGAGCGTATCAAACGAAGGAAGTCTACTGCCGTTTATGACTGGCTATTAATGTTTTGTGCATGCATGTCTTTTTGCAATCGTATTTGTCACGTGCGCGTCTTAACTAAAACGACTAGCTAGCTATAGCATCCAATGCAAAATAATGAACAAATAGAATAATAAATCATTACCGCCCGCCTGCATCCTTTCTTGAAAACAGGCGGACGAGAAACTAATAATCAAGTTTGCATGGCCTAAAAGAGAGAAGTTATTTTCATAGAAAAAAATATAGAAGTTTTGCTGAGCGGTCCGCTTATCGTGACGAACGCGCATATTTCATCAGCTGTTACAAACAGGATATATCTATGGCTAGATCTGTAACAACAGCGCAAAATTCATTAATTGATTACACTGTACAGTAGTACGATGGACACATAGATAGCTGTACCGCATTGCGAATCAATGCTGCATGGATTTCGCTTTAATCTACGGCCCTGCGATTACATGCATGTGGATTTCTGTGAGACACAAGCAGATTGTCAATCTGGAATCACACGCTTGTGCCACAGAAAGGGATTTTTGCAATGCCCTTGGTATCAGTTATACGGATTCTGTTGTGGCCGATTGTGATTTCATATATCACTCTATAATGAAGTGTGGGTCGTACAGTTTGGTATAGGGGGGGGGGCCGTTCATAAATTACGTCACACAAAATCCATCACAGACCGTCACAATAATTCCTCCCCCCCCCTCTCAATTACGTCACATTGCCCCCCCCCCCCTCCCCCCACCCACCTACGAATAAGCTTTAAGCGTGCATATTATAATTAGAAGTTTCATGCCGTTAATGCGCAACCAAACTTAAATTAAACAGCTATCGCATGCGGGTCATGCATCTTCGACACTGGAGGTGCTTCTCCAGCAAATAGACATGCATAGCCGTTTCAGTCCTTATTTCAGGGGGTACCAAGAACTCCTTCGAGATCGATCCAGTCTGCCTGTTCCAGGCGGTTCTCCTCGTATGCAATTATTGCCATCAATTCTCTTTGCCTCCTGGCAGCACTCCGCTACTGTCCAGCAATTTCGGACATCCATACACGTCTGTACATTGAAAACGCATGTAAAGTATTTGATAGTTTTTAAATATTAACGCAGTTGGATTAATTTTTAAAATATAAATAATGCATTCTTCGCTTTCATTTTGCGAGCAGGAGAATCAACAACAAAATTAATTACTTTTGCTATTACGTAATAATACTATTTAGAAGTCAATAATGTTTAATAACATCTAATGGTGGGCGCGCCCTTATAGTGCAAATTGGTGCCTGTGTGAGTGGGAGGAGCGTGTCGTTGCTAGTAATGTGCCCTTGGTTCAATATTTCTTTCATAGGCGTGAACGTGCGCTCGGCGTGTATCTACCTATTTTCTACGACTGCGTACGTTAACGGTCCGTTCCTACATATTGATACCTCATCCCGATATGCGTAATGACACACCACGCGCGCGCGCGCCACATACTCCCAGCTCTTTTAGCTTGGGTGCACATTAGGAAGAATCACTTTAGCTGATGCTGATTAACCGGGTTGGTCTGTACCCAGGGCAAGAATGGGTTCAATATCTCTAGCTGCTGGTTAGTTGTGTTGTCTGGGACCTGGGTGTGGTCTGTACCGTGGCAAGATTGGGTGAAATCTATCTACTTGTGTTGCCTGGGTGTGGCCAGTACCTGGGCAATAATGGGTTAAATATCTCTAGCTGCTAGTTAGTTGTGTTGTCTGGGTGTGGTCTGTACCCTGGGCAAGACTCCACCTATCTTGTGAAGAAGTAAGTATAATATATAATATGTATTTCCAACTTACATTTCATTGTCATGCTCATCAAATACATTATGAATTAGTTACTCTTGTCATTGTCATTTCTCACAAAGTTATCAGAATACTAAAAGCCTGCTAAAAGCCGTTAGCCCTCCCACTCCATCCCCATACTTCTGCCACACATAATCAGCAGTATAAAAATAGCAGCAGACATTTATAGTGCATGGTAATATTTTGAACAAAGACATCACTTCTCATATAGAGATCAGAATGCTTCCCACCCCACATCCTTCCTGGCCTCCCCTCTCATATATTACCTGTAGGAAATATGTGTTTTCTATGCATCTGATTCTGTGTACTATGCAAGGACGAACTTATATGGTTTATGTGATGAGCCCTGCTGCACTTATGCATATGTCAGTTATCATTGTTCCTGCATCATCTATTGGGGAATCCTTTGTATAAGATCCTGCAGGTGGTCTCCTTTAGAACCTCTGTTATCTTGTCCTGACCACATCAGCTGGTATTCTTTTGTAAAGGTCATGGTCTTCCACAACAGGGGCTGGAATTCAGATACAGCTAGGTCGGAAAAAGCCATGCATTTGTTTTGCTTACATTGCTCTTTAAAGCAAGAGCTAGTCGAGAAGTCTTGTAGGTGGTTAAATATCTGTAGAAATGGTTCATGAATTGTTACAGCACTGTGTCACATATAATGAACCTTCAGGGATTGCTGGCCTTTGTACTGCTTCTCTACGTTTAGCTCGGAGGGCCTCAATTCCACCTTCATGCCAGTAAGCAGAGTCCCGCTTAGTATATGCCCTCTTTTCTCTACTATATTCCTGCAGCATCTCCAGCCTGTACGCTGTCATCATAATGTCAGCTGGTGCATCCCATCGATTGCTAGAGAAGTAGTTTCTTTTTGCATCATCGTTGTGTTTCTTAACACCTGAAGTGCATAAATAACTATCAAGAAAGAAGTACAGTACCAATCTTGACATGAAAATTGTTTCAAATTTCCGTATTGGCGCATAATGTTTGGGACATGGTATACCATTGCATGCATCCTAGTAAGGAGTTACATATTTCTATTGGTGACCCTCTTCTTTGATGCTTAAGAAGAGTTGAACCCATTGTTTGGCCTGTATAGACAGAATAGAGTAGCATTTCATCCTTATTATATTTGCACACTAGCTAAACTTACCTTTTGGTGGAATTGATTTGAAGCTTTCTGCATGCATGGGTGGTGGGTGATTCATTAGACAGTATGCTGTATAAATCTTCAAAATCCTTAGGATTCCGTATGCCAACAACGAAAAGAAGTCATTTTGTGACAAGTGATTTGACTCACTGCACATAGTACCTCCCATAACTTCACTACTGTTGTGTGCAGGGCACTAGGCAGAGGGATGTCTTTCATCTATGAAGGAAGCAGCTGGTATACACAATGTACATGTATGATGAATGTTACTAGTGTCAAGTGTATTTGTACCTTAAGAAATTTCCTTTTGCTTTCACCAGTTAAGGATGTCCACTAATGACATGAAGTATTTGTGTCAGACTTCCATTCTTCTTCTTCTTTTGAAGTGCTTCTCGAGAATTGGTTCCGCATGGTGATCCGATGACTCCATTCGTTGCAAATTTGAAAAGACACTTTAAATTGAATGGCCAATGAACTATGCTAGCACACGAATATAAGTAGCGTTCTAATCGAAGAATCTTTATGTACATGTAATATTTCCGGTGTGAATCAATGCGTACTGAATGGAGTATTAAACTACAGTGTAAGACAAAAGGATTATCCATGCATGTATAATAGTGTACGGTACCGGTATCTCTCTAGCTTGCATGTTTAATGAATTACTTGTATCAGAGTAGTCAGATCCCGAGTACTGCCTAGTATAGGGAGACACAATGGAACGAGCCATATTATGGGTTTCCTTGGTTACGTCGTAATCCCTCCTTTCCATTGTCCGATGATTTTGGTTGTCTCGACTTGTAATAGCAATGGCATAGCTAGGGTACGGCCCCTGGCAGGGTTTAGGTACGAACAACAGAGGTCGGATTAACAATAATACTCACCCGCCGAAGTAAGAACTGGTAGTAATACGGAATAACCATCTCTATTTCGAGTCGGTACTCCAGCTCAATTAAGGCATCAGCAACGAATTAATGGTGGCGTGCTGTACCATAAACATATAATATCAGTAATCTTGGTGACTCCACCACCGGGCAGTGAGTTGTATGTGCTGAGAAGGAAACCATGCACCATCGACTCGCAATCGGCACATAAAAACAAGCGTGTCTCAGACTCTTCGCTGAGATATTGTGGTACAACTTTGAAGGCACAACCAATGACACGCGATCGCGCAAGAGTTGCCTTGGATTTCGCGTTTGTGGGAATTATGCGTTGATGCGTGTGGTGCACTGTGGCGTTCTAGCAGCTAGGGCTTCCCCTATTCATATGGATCGTACATGCGGTGGGAAGTTGCTTGCACACTTCGTAAAATCCTACGCACGCGTGATCACAGAGAAGGCTGCATATAGCTTTCAGTTATAACGTATAACCTATACTTTGCATAAAATACTGTCAAAAAAAAACCTAGTCTCGCTGTTTGGTGATGGCTGTTGCTGAGTGTTAACTCATATTATAGCAATATAGCTTACCGTAACAAAACGTACCAACCTAGGAAACATCGTTCCAACATACTCCATGGACACACGACCGGGGTCGTGCATGTATGCTGCCATGTCTGAGAGTTGGCCGGGTAGTGGTATAGTAGTATCGTACAAGAAGCAAGGCTTTGAGGAGTGCTTGGGCAACGTTATGACGTTTAATTCATTATTAATAATTTATGGCTTGAACGGGGTACTAGAATTCACATACTTGAATCTAGAAATAGACGTGCACATGGGGTAGATATGCTACTTGCACATATAAATATGGAAATAGCTTTGGCTTCAGAATCCACTTTATAATCTTCAATACATCGTCCACGCGGTAAAATAGGAAAGGGAAAATAGTGATCAAAAGTATGCCAGCCATTAAATGTATGCAGTAAAACAAAACCCCGTTTTGAAATTGATGGGGGCAAATTTTTACAGAACAGAAGATATACAAACAATGTGTTATTTGTCCCTGTATCATACTTAGGTTTATAAACTTAACTACAAGTCTTTGGTACTAAACTGTGCGCGATTGATAGAAATTACCCATAGATTGCATGTACAATAATTTTATTACGAGTATTACGGAATTCAAATAATTCATGTCCGCAATTGCTGGCCATGACGCACAATCGACTATTTGAAACACTTCAAAGGTCTATAATAATTTTATACACGCACGCTTTAATATCCAAAAGGCAACAATACACTGCCGAGCTCAGTCCGGGCCCTGTAGATTTGAGCGGCCCGATCAGTATAATGGAGCCTTCTACAGGGCCTTATTTGTGCGCCTGTTCACATAGAAAAGTACACTGTCACCATATCATAGAGCAATAATGTTACCCAGGACAATGAATTTTAATTAAAAATGGTACTGATTTTATACATGCATGCATGTAACACACCAACTGTGTGACTGGCTTGATGTACTCTCTGCTTGCTGCATAAGGCCGTGTCAGACCACTGGATCTCTAACAACTACTGTGGCATCATTCACTGTGCAAAAATTAGAAATGGGGAACTTTTGAATACATTGATGGTCAAATCTGCTGTCGTAACTAAGTAGTATTGTCCTTTGTGGAAATTACCAGTTACGAATGTGTCACCTTGTGGTATATAAATTTTCATATTCAAACATCTGTAATATGGCAGTCTTGCATGCACATCGATCATCAAGGTCAGGTTTTATGGCAGTCGGCATATAATATATATATCACACCTACAGTACATGGTGAGTGCATTCCAGATATTCATGCACACAGAGGGGTTATATGGACGTTTCACAATTCACATGTTCATAAAGATTCTAACGACGAGCATATCACAGAGCTGCGGTGCACCTTCCCTCATTCCAACAGAGGGATGAGAACATCACATTTGAAGACTTAGGGGTATTATTCCTACTGAGGGAGGGAGAGGGAGGGAAGTGAAAGGGCACACAAATGACGCAACGCACACCATATTCTAAATACATGGTGCACACCACACACAAACTTGAATGTATGGAACTGACCCGAAATCAACCAGTGGTCACATCTGCAAACCATTTTGAAGTGACCATGCTGGTCCCCTATGGAATAGATGACACAACTTACGCCATGTCTAATTAGATAGTGCACATTTGAATGTATGGATCTGATCACAGATCAACCAGTGGTCACATCCGCAAGGTACGTACTTTGATGTGGCCAGGGGTCCCGTTATACGATTTCACGCAACCGAATTCCACAATGATTAAACGTGATGTCTAATCATATGCTTACCGGTAATGTATAGACGCTTGTAGCTCAAGACAGAGTGGTGTTAAATGCTGCATGTCTCCATTTGCTCTCAGTTCGCACTCACATTCAGTCCGACATTCTTACTCGAGGGTTTTTATTTGGCAAATGTAACTATTTGACATTACGCGCGCGGCTAATATGTGAAATTTTATACAGTGTGTGTACATGTGTGTGTGCATGTGTGTGCATGTGTGTACATGTGTGTGTGTGTGTGTGCTTTGTTTAGTGTATTTAATAGCAGCATGACTATTTTCAGTGTTACATAATGACAGTGAAGTTGTGGGAGGGGACACGAGAATGCGAGGTCTCCTGGGGATTTCAAAAGTAAGCGTATTAGAGAATGATAAAGTCAGTTATGGTTCAAAACATTTGACGATTTACATTGATGACGAAAGTGACTCGTAATTTTACCTACTGGAGGTAAAAAAAAACTATGCGTCATAATCTTTGTACGCTGACAAATTGTATGCAGGAGTTCACATGCCATGTGTTACTGTATGCGTTTCTACTTGATTTGTGACCGTCCCTATTTTAATCAATTGCACTGGTTATTTGTATGGTTTGTGGTACATGGTATGAGTCATTAATAATGCAATAGTTATTGCGGTTGTGCACGTGGAAGCGTTTAAGGAAATGGAGACGACTCTGTACTACCAACTCGCAGACCCTGACTACCTCAAGATTGTTATCATTAGTGAAGTCCTGGGCGACACGACCCACCCGTACACTCTAGTCAAAGGTATGTACATATAGTTGAAAGTAGTCGTCATATAAGTCTCTTGTCTTCAATTCATCTCCAGGGTACCCGCCTGGTGCGCGCAGCGTAAGTAGTTCATGTAACCAAACCTTTGTACTGGTGTAAAGCATCTCCCCCCATCCCCTTTGTTGGTGTCACGTGATTTCAGACTTTATCTTTATTCGTCGCCGATGGCATAAACATCAGTTCCGCCAACGAAATATGTCGGTAAGCAGCTTAAGTGCACACAAACACACACACGCACTCACACACACAGAAACACGCACGCAAACACACAGAAACAAGCACACACACACACACGCACACACAAACACATAAAAAATTTTACGTTGCGCGTCTTGCAAGTTATTGGAGCAGTCGCGTTGGGCAGAATAAATTCCTGTACGTTCTTTCCATATATATTTCCCTAGCATCTTAGCAGGCTCAAAACGTGGGTCGTTTGTTGGTTCATCACCGGAGCAATGTGCCTTGGTGGACTACTGGCTGGAATGGGAGAGCAGTACACTGAAAGTGAGTGTGGTCACGACATCTGATCAACCTGCACTTATTGCTTTGATCTAGCACGATGTGTTTAAACCTGTTAAAGTGAGACATGTGATGGACCTGTTTGTACTGTTGTAGAACAAAGTACACTGTATGTGGTTATTATCTACTGGTCAACACACAAGTACGCACATGTACATGCATACATATTTGCCATGTATATATACATGTATATGTGCCTGTCTGTACAGCCACATACCCCAACCATATGTACACATACAGTACATTAAGCACATATATACTCATTTGTGCACATCTACACACACACACACACACACACACACACACACACACACACACACACACACAGCCTGCCGTCAGGTGTGGTGTTCTGAATGGTAAGATGGACACTCCAGAGCTCCTCACTGCTCTTGGAAGGCTTCAAGGCCACCTCTCTGCCCATGGAGGCACCCTGATGGAGGTAATGTGTTCCCGCCATATTCCCGGCATGGGTAGCCACACCCATACATATGCCTGGCCTAGGGATAAATGAAATTCTTACTTATGACCGGTCCCCAACATGCATGTGTACAAATTTGGCAGTTGTTTTTCTTGGTGTAAGTTGTGGTGTGTAGGAGAGGGGGAGGGTGGTACTTGTATGTGTTGAGGCTTTACTTTGGAGCATATCTTTTGTATTCTAGAAGGAGGTGTGTCTTGCTGATGTGGTGGTGTGGTCTTCTCTGTATCCAGTTCTTGCCCCAGAGTCAGCTGGTAGTGGAGGTAAGGGTTAAGAGTGCATGGAGGTGGGTTATATTGCTGCGTGTATGTAACTTATGAACACATGGTCAAGTATGATATGAAAGAGAGGGTCACAAAATCAAAAGGGCACTATTGCTATTGTTTTCAGTTCTTCACAGGGTCGCACCTCTGGTGTGCCAATGGTTCATTTCATTGGCACGCAAGGAACCATTCACGGCAGCCATTTGGAAGGCATCTGGAGATGTTGGCTACCAGGGATACCTGGACTTCCTGTTGGGAAAGAATGTGGGTGTGGCTACCCCTTGTAATAATTCATGTGTTGAAAAGCATCAAGGCTTTCCATCCTCAAAATCTAAACCTGAAAAGTGTGTGTATGAACACGAAGCTAAACCAATTGTAAGTGGATTTATGTACAGTGTGTGTGTGTTTGTGTATGAATGTGTGTGTCAGTATACATTTGTTAGCGTCTGTGTGTGTGTGTTTGTCAGGTTAAAGGTTTTAGCACAAGAGTTATTTTCTTCGTGTTCGACTGTGTGTGTTGGAGGTGTGTGTGGGTGTGTGCAGTGGGCATGCATGTATTGATGTGTATGTGTTTGAGTTTGAGTGGATGTATTGAGTTATGTTGAAACAATCTAAGTTAATATGTGTTGTGTTGAAATAATAATGGTTTAGGATTCCTGGAATCGTAGTAAAGTTGTTCAAGGGTTTGCCATTAAGATGGAAGTTTTGGCAAAGTTTTGTATTTATACGTGTGCATATTTAACTCTTTGGACGTCAATATTGCAATACGGGTGACGTCGTTAATTGTCAGCTATGTTTTTAATTATGGCTACCGTTGCTTATTAGTCGCCGAAGACTCGCCGTTCTTGAAGAATCACACGGTTAGCTTACTTTAAAGACATTACTATGATAAAAAAGCGTTTTGTGATTTTGGTTTATATTCGGTGTTTGAAAAACAATGGTTGCTAACAGCACCCGATATAGGCGGAGCCAAGTGGGCAGGGATTTGAAGCCGTACGTCGTGTACACTATAAAACAGACGACGAAAACACGATATTTTTATCCCTTGGTGTTATTTCTAAGGTCCAGCTTTTTAAAAAAGCTTCGCTCTCCCCTATTTTAGTAGAACAAGCGGGTGCTTGTTCAAAGCCGCTAGTGACGATAGAGGCGCCATTACACGTACAGCTGCAGCTGCTAGTTACCGCTTACCTTTCAATTAAAAACCAACACTCCAGTCGTAGTTGTATGCCCTGAGCGCTGTTTGGTGCACAAAGTGCGTAACCATGCGATACAGATTGGTTTTCTAATACGTGTGCACATATTTGTGCACTTGGCGGTGAACGCGGGGTGCAATTATTGCACATAAATGTGCACTTGGCGGTCAAAGAGTTAACTGATGATTCTAAATAACAGGCACACTTGGTCCACACATGGCTCATTTGGTTTACTTATTCAAATTGGAGGCAGAGCCTTTTGAAGGCTACCATTTGAACACATCAATTAATGAATACCTAACTTAATAGCTCAAACTGTATATATTGTATTTAACCTCCATGCTGTGGAGCGGCGATCGACCAGGCCTACTGCTCTAGCTTGGCGAACCCTGGGCTTTGATGTTTGTCGGCCATTCCCCTTCCGTTTGGGGGTGTGGCACTAGGCACTGCCCATCCGTGGGCGTGCCGACCCTGCCCAAAGATGAGGTACGCCCCAATCCAGGGGGCGTGCCTCGACCACCCCCCAAACTGTAAAGTACAGAATTATAATTGATAACACAGCTTAGTAAAGGTACAAGTAAATGACAATAAATAAAGATGTATCATGACATTCTAGTCCACTCCAGCTAATGACACAGACAGTGCTGGTCATGAGGCGTGCGGATATAATGAAGGAATGCCGCACTATGCCATCTGCCCAGTGTTTGGATCATGGAATCTTCCATACCCGCTTTTGCAGCTGTCATGGTGGCTCCCGATGTGGAAACTGTGGCCCGCAAACTGATCGCTGGGGAGACCTGCCGCCTTCATGTAACCTCTCAACTGTGCAATGAAACGTGGTTTGGTGATAGGCTTTCTCTCACCATCGTGGTGAGTCGCCTCTGCAATTAATGAATTTAATCATGGCAGTTACTACACAACCTGTGCGGCCCAAGACAATATCAGCTCCTGCTCCAAATTGATCGCACTTTGACTTCTTTAGGTGGCAAGGTAGCGACTGTCCTACTGCCCCACACAACTACAGTGAACATAATCGGCAGCAGTTCTTTTATTGTGATGGATAGGGGCGACAACTGTTCGTTCCACTGCATCTGGAACCATGACTCAGTGGTATGGGCGCTGCATCCCCAAGACCCGGAAGCATCAGACGCGAACTCCGATGTGGGTCCTGCAAATAAGTACAAGACCCCATTCCACGGTGCAATAAAGTTCGTCCACCACAGTATATCAGAGCGGAACTCTCGATAGAGTCGGATCTGATGGTGCGCCTTTTTGTGCTGTTTAAGCAAATCTATCATCTTCCTCAGGGAGGACCGACCGGGACGGACGACTTTGCAGGCGTGATTCAGCGTGCCAATTTACGACTCGAGGTCCTTCTTCGAACAGGATTTCCGGTCTCCCCAATCAATTAGGAGGGACTGTAAGCATGCCAGTTTCTCCGGTGGAAGGCTCAGCTGGCCTGCCATTGTATCAATCATGATACCCAGGTACGTTATCCGGGTAGCTGGACCCTCGGTCTTATGGTCAGCCAGCGGTATCCCGAGTTCGGTGCATACCTGCTGCATCATGGTTAAGGATCTCGTGCACTCGTCGGATTTAGGCGACCCGAGAATAGCAAAATCGTCCAAATAATGAAATAAGTGGGCGATCCCCCGAGACTTCAGATGCCACTCCAATGCATCAGCTATGGCGCCGACCAGAGACCGAAAGGTAGCATTGGATCGGCAAAAACCTGACCCTTCCACTCCATGCCCAAAAGTGGGCGATCGTGTGGGTGAACCGGGACCAAATGATTTGCTGCCTCGATGTGGACCTTTGCCATAAGTGCTCCACGGCCTAACTCTGTGGCTGCTGTAGCCACGTCGTCGACAGAGGTGTAGCAGAGAGAACAGAGCTTGGGACGATACCGTCGTTCACACTTTTCCCGGGTGGATAGGACAGGTCCGTTATAAGACGCCATTTCCCAGTTGCGTGGCCCTTGGGAACAACGCCGGATCTGTTAACGTGGACAGTGGAGTGACACATGGGGTCCAGCGGTCCCAGCATCCTGCCCAGCTCCAGCTGCTTTGAGACGTACTCCTGAATGATATTGGAGTGTTCAAACGAGGAGAACATATTGGTGGTGGCAATTTGAGCGGATGGCCGCGAACGAAGCCAACCCTGAACCCCCACCCTTAAGCCTGAACAGATATATTAAACAAAGTCTTTGTCTGGGTACCTGCGGAGGGCAACTTCCCACGCGGCGAGATTGAGCGGGGTGCGACCACCCTTGAATAGCTCAGCGTTAGGCGGCGGTAACGAGGTGCACGATTGCAACACCATGAGGTCACGAATGTAGGGGTAGGCTGTAGCGCCTGCAAGTAAAATGAACAACCCACTATAAATTAAGTATAACCGGCAATTGACAATTACATGTACTTTAAAGTAATCGACTGTCAAATGCTATGACATACTTATATTGCAGACCTGACGAAGCAGGTGTTCACACCCAATGGGTGGAGGGCAAACATGGACAGTACAAAGTATGCACGCACCTACAGAGTATACATATGATGTCCAAGCACGCACTAAATTATACTAATGTACTAGGGACGTGGTGGCCTGGAGCGGTCGCGACTTTTGCGATCCTCTCGTCTGGTATTTCTCGAGCATGAGAGCCATGGGTGGGGTCCTAGACACTCGCGGCATATGTGCTGGTACTTGCAACGGTCGTACCGACACCTCCCATCATTGTGTAGTTCCGACAGATTGCGTCCTATGGGGACTCGACGGCCTACGAAGCTGGTCGAGAATGTCCGGATGTTGACGGACAGGTACGAAGGTCGTGCGTCTCGCTGAGACAGTAGCGACACCGCGGAATGACCGTGGCGCGACCGGTAAACGCCTCGCTGTAAAGCCGCGAATTCACCACCGACCAGTTCAAATATTTTCTGGCCAGGGCCTCCCGACAATACTGGCGATTGTAGGCCACCCACGCGGTGCCTTCATAGTTCCTGGCCGCGCGAATGATCGCCGATTGGTAGGCCCACATCTCAGCGGCTTTGGTGGGGTGTTTCGATGTCAAAACCAAGGCCAACCGGGCGAATCCCTCCAACCACAGGGTGATCTCTGCAATAGGTGCACGACAGACGAGTCGGCATGACAACGGATGGGTGTCGGTCCTCGTTTGGGAATCTTCTTGCCACGTGTCTGGCAACATGTCTGCCATTTCTACGAATTCGAATTCGAAAATTCGCTTGACGAGCCGAGCCGGTAGCCTTGCAACTGGGTCGAACGACGGTGCCTGATTCGACGACGAAGGCACTATGCTCGATGACAGCACCTGCAGTTGACTCTCTCGCCCAGAACAGTGGAGTAAACGTCGGCACGTCTACAACGGGCGTCGAGGGGGCCATACCTAAAATGCCATGAAGGAAGTACATACACTATATTGCACACTTATAGTCACATGAAACATGTTCTCCCTCCCCATGCTCCCAGTACAGCACTACCCCACTACCCCGTAAGCACACATAGGTATAGCGTCATTGTGCACACCTGCAAAACACAAGGAACAAACAAAACACACACACACAAGCTCAATCGCATTACAACCCATCAATAACATGGAGCGAGGGTCAGCCAAACAACACATGTATTTAGAGGGGTGGACCCCACACACCCTCAAGGGAAAAACCTGATGCGCAGATTAAAAAAAACCTTTGGGAAAAATTCTGCACTCAGGAAAAGCCTTTAAACAAGCACGCTCCCTAAACACATTAATCACTATCACAGTCAACTTCTTCCTCCACATCATGATCTGATAGGCTGTCAAGGAAACCTCAACTGAGATGAGAACTGTTCTGCAGGGACAAAGAACACCCACAACAACACCAACAAACAACAAAAGAACACACACAGCAACACCAACAGAAAAGTTTGCAGCACGTGCACGACACTTAGACTGAGCCAAAAGCCCCGCTCATACCTATTTAAACCCCTCACCACGTGGCCGTCACGTGCTGTACAACCAATCACATATGGAGGGAGCATAGTTTCCGTCTAATTCACTGTGTTCAACCAACAGAAACGTATATAAGTACTGATCGTGAGCACGTTCAAACCACGACAACGACCGCGGAGAAATAGCATTGATTATGCGCCCCTTCTACCGACCCAACTAACGCGATGCCACCATTTCCACTTACTGGAGGACTGAGACGCTCCCTTCGTCATGACTGTGGTCAGACAAGCCAGCTGACGCTCGTTAAAAGGTGGATCTTCCTAAGAGGATTGCAACCCGGCCATCCCTTCGGGAGTAGATTTTTCACCCATCGTGAAGCTTCCTCAAAAATAAAACCAAAGAACGCGGCAGACTGGCGAACACGTGTGCCGAGCGCATGCGCTCCAGCCCTTATGTAGCCAATGTGGGCGTGGGCACGAGCGTCGGTTAACCGCGTTTAACTACCTTAAACCCTATGTGAAATTAAGATTTAGTTTTGGGAAACATTGAGTATTGATATTGGTGTCGTGTAGGAACCAAATAATGATTCACTTGTCCTTCTAGTCCCATACAGACTCTGGAGATGTATCGTTCAGCGATGCAGAACTGAATGCTGCTGCTGATGTTTTCACCAGAGGTCCTGTAGCTGCCTTTAAGCCTGCAAAGAAGGAACATCCAATGTGAGTCATGCGAATCTTGCCCCTGGGCTTGATTGGGTGGATTGTACGCATACCATCTGTCGTTCTGGTCCCCAGACTTCCAATGAAGGGAGAGCGTAACATCTTGATAACCAGTGCCCTCCCCTATGTCAACAATGTCCCTCACCTTGGCAACATCATAGGGTGTGTCCTTAGTGCTGACGTCTTTGCAAGGTATGTAGTCTGCTGTACACACGCACACACATCACGTAATGCACTACAATGTATGATGTATGTGTGTGCATCAGCATGTGCTTGGGTACATACCATCCAGTGCTAGATATGGTCACATGTACATGTGATATGTAATTGTAATATGTTGCAATCCAGCCCTGAGAATGTGCTCTCTTTTCTTTTTTCCACTTGAGAATAGTAGTTTGAGAAATCTGCACATCATTTAATTGCACCTGATTGGCATTAGGTGTCTGGATTGCATGCATTATTCTCGATCTCAGCTAACACTCTAGTACATCCATAATCCTTACACATCTCTTGTATTGCATGAATACTAGTAACAACTACCAATAATTGGTTGCCAAAAATTGTATTATGGGTGTAGAGTATTGCAAGATAAACATTCCATTAGATCTGTTATCGTGTGTATTGCATGTTTGGTCAGTCATTTATCGTAATGCACAGAAAATAGCCGATGGCTACTTCTGATACCGTGCATGCATGTCACCTTACAAGGCATGTGGGAGTGGCACATGAACATAGCTGCTATCCACCACACAACACACACTGGCACAAAATGTACTCCTTGTAATAATTTCTTGCATGTGTGATAAATATGTAGCATTTTTGGAGTTGTTTGTTGTGACACATATTTTGCCTAAAACATTCAGGTATTGCCGTCTCCGTGGTTACAACTGTCTGTACATATGTGGTACGGATGAGTATGGGACAGCCACAGAGACCAAGGCGTTGGAGGAGGGACTTTCCCCTCAAGAGATATGTGCCAAGTACTTCAAGATCCACAAGGAGATATATGACTGGTTCCACATTGCCTTCGACCACTTTGGAAGAACAAGCACACCAGAGCAGACTGAGTATGTGTAGATGTGTGTGTGATTGTGTGTGGATGTCCATCTGGGTCAATCAAGTTGTTCCCTCCATAATTTTTTTTTTAAATGATCCTTATTTTTATAGAATCAAATGACTGAGGGTACATAATTCTTTACCTGGGTAAACCAAATATGTGGAAATGGGGTGAAAAAGAATAGGTTCATTTGATATGATTTTATTCATGTGTATGTGTGTGTTCATAATTACGTTGATGACTGATCAATGTTTGTATTCTTCAGGATAGCTCAGGATATTTTCAACAGGCTATACCAGAGGGCACATGTGTCCAAGGACTCGATGGAACAACTCAAGTGTCAACACTGCAACAGGTAATGATGAAGTTCATGTGTTGAGTATTTGGAGTGCAGTGTGGCAAAATAATCAACCATCAGCTTGGACAGGGCTCTGGCACATGTAGGATATCTCATCGTGGCACCAAAGAGACCCACCCATATAGTCGAGGCTCATCAAATAAACCTACTTGAAACTATTACGACCACCCCCCCTGTATTGTAATTTAGCACACATTGCTTCCCCATCCACTCAGAGGTGCGAGTGGATATACAAAACTAAAGGCACTGCAAACTATTGAAACTATTGTATTGTGTGCATTCATCAGTAGTGACAATGTGACAGTTGCTGGTGTTAAAACGTCTCCAGACGATGGGTTTGACTTCGTGTAGTTCTTTAAAAACCCATTCTAATATGGCAGCTTGCCCCATGGCTTCACTAAGGCCACTTACAATGGACACATTATAATTGTTTGCGCTCACCTACTTCAGACTGAGACTAAGCATTTAGTTGCAAGTTTGTTTGGTATTAACCGATTACATGCTAAAATTAAATTATTCTGTAAGTACCGTATAGCGAAAATTTTAATGAATTCAAATTTTAATACATTCATGCTATAGACAGGCAGGAAGCAGCTATTTTGACAGTTGCTAAGACTTCAAAAAGCTAAGAGGCTTAAAATGAAAACAGCGTTCAAGATGTACATGTACACACACGAAATCACTCACACATGCAAAAATAAAACACATGTTAATGCAAATGTGTGCTTCAGTCCAAGTGCCAACTTCGTGCTTCAGTTGTTCGAAGGTCACCTATAAGTACTGTGTGTACAGCCCTCAAAAATTTCAGATAGTTGATTTTGGAGAGCTCTAAAAGTATGGTTCAATTTAATCAACATTGTTATAGAATTGTATGAGTGTGGTGGCTTAGCAGCATAGATGGTGTGCACCTATAGTATTGGGTACATGTTCATTTTGTGCTGTTATGTATGATGTGTGCATGTTCTTATTATTGCTCCCTATTGTGTGTGTGTGTACATTAGGTTCCTTGCAGACCGTTTTGTTGAAGGCATTTGTCCTGTATGTGCCTATGAAGTGAGTTGCCATGGTTACAGCACTCGTGATGTCACATTGAACCATTCTTGCATCTCCACACTACCCCACCTCTCTCTTTTGCTCACCTTTCACACCCCCGCACCCCTATCAGGATGCCAGAGGTGACCAATGTGACAAGTGTGGGAATCTCATTAATGCCATTGAACTCAAGTCACCACGTTGCAAGATATGCTCCAATCAGCCAAAGGTTGAGTCGTCCAATCACCTGTTTCTGGATTTAGCCAAGGTCAGTCCTAGCCGGAGAGTGGTCTGGGGACTAGCAGAGGTCACCTCTTCCCCTGCAGTTGTCCTCATCAGTGGATCAGTGGTTCCAGAGGTCATCATCAGAGGGTAAGGGACACTGGGGAGTTATGCACTCACACACGCTGTGTCTTGCCTGCTGAATCCATGTTGAAATGACACCTGTTTTGATCCATTTTGTGAAGTAAAGGGTTATACTCCTATTCCTATTTTAGGGTGATTTTGTGTTGTATCGATACTCTCCTGTTTCCTCATCTTCTTCTCCCCCTCACCTTACTTCCTGCACTCTCCCAGGGGTGTGGTCTTCCAATGCCATCCAGATCACCAGTTCCTGGATCAGGGATGGTCTGAAGCCACGATGTATCAGTAGAGACCTCAAGTGGGGCACACCTGTACCTCTGGAAGGGTACACTGATAAGGTGTTCTACGTCTGGTTTGATGCTCCAATTGGGTGAGACCTCATGTCCTTCCCCTCACCTCTTGTCCCATCACTCAGTGTAGTATCCTTATATGGTCATTTGCTTACATGTACTATTGTGCAATGTACAGTACCACTCACTCACAAGTTTACTCTTGCATGCACGTGACATGCAAGTTGTGAGCAAGTCGCTTGTGTACGCTTGCTAAAATGAAATTATCCTTTGCGTGTCGTTCACCCAATCCTCACTACTAGCTACTTGAACCTTCGTAAAAGATACACTATAATTGAACACATGTTATAACTTAATTAAGCATACTCCATAGTTAATAATCCATATTGCTAACTGTACAAAGAAAATTAGTGACTTGTGAGCAAGTCCCACCAACGTGGGTGTAAACTGTGGGTGAGAGGTAATGTACACACTTCATCAGAGTCCTGATCCTGAATAATATCACCTATTCCACTCACCTCCCCCCCCCCACACACACACACATGCAGCTACTTGTCCATCACAGCCTGCTACACCAAAGAGTGGGAAAAGTGGTGGAAGAATCCTGAACATGTGAGATCATGTGACTTACATGTGACCTACACATGCATGACAAGTGTTCATGTTATTTCAAACAGTGTCTATTTTGTTCGTAAGTGTTCTTAACTCTAATGTGACAGTCCCCTGACTAACACATGGGTGTCATGTATCCTTTATTTATTAAATCATCCCCATCTCCTCCATTTTCAGGTCCAGTTGTACCAGTTCATGGCCAAGGACAATGTTCCCTTCCACACGGTGGTGTTCCCCAGCTCCCTCCTGGGGGCAGAGGATAACTACACCCTCCTCAACCACATGAGCTCTACGGGTGAGGGCCCGGGGAGGAGGGGGAAGTTCTGTTTGCCTGTCCAAGTAATTAGTTCACTGTTACAAATAGTTTGTCAGAAATGGCAGGTCATTTGGCCAGTTAATACATCATTGACTCGTCATTGACCTACAGTGTATTTTGCCTGGTCATATCATGTTCAAATACATATGTGCATATCGTTGCAGAACTAAATCCTTTTTTAGATTGTGGTTGTGTTGTTCAGTAGTAGCATGATTTGTGACGCTGCTGGTCTGGATAGAGGCAGCCCATTTGTTGCTATGGTTTCTCCTTTCAAAAATCCTGCTCTTCATTGCATACAGATCACTTTGAACAGCTTTGTCATGCTCTTACCTTCATCGCTGTAATCCAGCCATGAGAAAATTCTTTGTCAAATGATGTTTGCCTGTTCAGAAAAATACTGTGTGTTTAACTGCATTCGATTGGCAATCTGTGTCTTGATTGATATTTGCATGCTTCATTATCAATCATAATTAATACACTAGCACATTCATAATCCTTTATTCAGCTGTTGTGGTATATGAATACTATTAACAAATACCAATAATTGTACCCTGGGTGTTTAGGGATTGCCACATATACATATTATTATACATGTACTATTGACCCCTCATCCTGTATGGTCGTTTGCACGTTTGGTCAGGCATTTGTATCTTAATACTCGGAATGTCCGATGACCAATAACAATGGTAGTTAATGCATCAACAAATCTGCGTGCACATGTACATACTTGTGTGTTGTAATTTGAGTAATAGCGATTTGCTGGAGTTTATGTATACTAACCCTCCTCCCACTTGATCCTCATTCCCTCCTCCCCATGCCATTCAGAGTACCTGAACTATGAGGAGGGCAAGTTCTCCAAGAGCAGGGGTGTGGGTGTGTTTGGGGACAATGCCAAGGATTCAAACATTCCAGCAGACATCTTTCGATTCTATCTCCTCTATATACGACCTGAGTCCCAGGTGGGTGGAGGGAGCTTCATTGTGTGTGTTTGTGTGTGTGTGTGTGTGTGTGTGTGTGTGTGTGTGTGTGTGTGTGTGTGTGTGTGTGTGTGCGTGTGTGTGTGTGTATATATATGTGCGTGCATGCGTGTGTGTATGTGTTGTATGTGCTGGAATGTACATGTAGTGTAGATACGTGCCATCGTAACAGTGAACTGCATTGTATTTTATCGGATCATAACCTATTGAATGTAAAAAAATCATATCCAGAATTGTTTCCTTCTGTAATCAATATTTATTGCAACTCTTTGATGTCTTTGATAGCATACAATTACTATTTACCTATAAAGCAAACTTTAGTATGCAAAATTTTTGTACTTTTATGTACAAAGCCATCATCATAATGTTCATTCAGACACCATACATACCATTACACGGACACCCACCAGCTGCATTTATTAGTTGCAGCTCTTTTTCAGTCAAAGTCCAATGCCTCAACTATAGTGGCTATTTAAGGCGTGGAAACATAGACTACTTTATTCCTGGCTGTCATGTAGTACAACATATATATGCCCATGGCACTCAACGGGTAATCATGTAGTACTGTGACATCATAGATGTATTCACACTTACATGTATAATTGATACTCTTATTTAGAGTACAGTTCATTTCATTCACATTGTCAATAGGGTGTGCTAATTGAGATGGACCATTACATCATTTTGTGTTGCCTATTCAGGACAGTGTCTTCAGCTGGGCAGATCTCACTAGCAAACATAACAACGAGCTGCTTAACAACCTTGGCAACTTCATAAATAGGTGAGTGTGGGGAGACACGGTTTGTACTCTGTTAGCAATGCACTTCCAACACACTTGGTTGAATTATGAATGTACTCTCTGCGTAAAGGGATTTATTGTTTATTTTGCTTACACATATCCATTGATATAGTCTACAGTTAGGAATGATGTAATATATTGGAGGAACATAGATTTATACATGTACAAGCAGGGACATTAAATATAGGTTACAATTTTGCTTTGCCAACTTGACACGTGTAAACGTGAACAATTCCTTTCACCAATTATATCACATTAATTATCTGCAGGGGGGGGGGGGGGGGGGGGGACGCACGATGGACCGGACCCTACCTATGCTGACCTTTGGCAGGTGTCAGGGTAACGCCCCTCCCCCGTGAACGGAGCTGGGGGGCAGTGAGGGTTGCGTGAGGATCCGAAGGGTGGGCGGATCCCTGCCCTAACTGTAACCACATCATCAAAGACGATGGAGACCTATAGATTGTCTGGGCAGGGAGGCGGGAAACAGACAACACAGGTGCTGTCGTGAGACCACGTGGCCCAGCCGCCCGGCACTGCAAATAATAAATGTCACCTACCAAGCACCTGCCGGGTACACCCCAGTGGCCATTAACTACTTTAACCTTCATTTCATTCTCTACGGGTGACGCGTGATGGACCGGACCCAACCTACGCTGACCTTTGGCGGGTGTCAGGGTAACGCCCCTCCCCCCGTGAACGGAGCTGGGGCAGTGAGGGGTGTGTAAGGATCCACCCCCTACCTTGTCGAAAGGTGGGTGGATCCACTGTCCAAGGGTCGAGGCAAAAGCGAGACACACACAGTCCCCTAAGGATTAATGACAAATTTAAACAGCTTCATGGATATGAATGGCACGGTATATATGAGTTGGGTCAATAATCACAACCGCCGTTTTGCGCCAATGATTCGGGCAAATTGCGCTCCGCTCAATGTATGGGGAGGTGGGGATTATTACATTGGCACGAATCAAGCGGGAAAACGTGCACGTAGTTTATTCAACTGTATCTCCGTAACAGATGGCATAAAAATTAACGAACAGAACAAAACGATAGGTATAGGACCTCTCTACCTACACACCGAATTTGAAGCGATTTGATTACTCCTACAGAAAGTTATGGCGGGTTTGAACCCGGTGGGGTATCGAACGTTGCAATACTGGCAAGGAGCAAGTGCAAGATCCCAAAAAGTATTTTACCATAGAGAAATGGTGTGGTATGAAGTGTTGAAAATAGGATGTTGATAGCGTTTACCATTCGGAAGATATAACGATTCAAACGAGAAGCATTTATATAACATTTTATATATAAATGCGAGTTATCATTTTCGCGTGAACTGTCCCAATTATTGATAAAAGTATATTTCATGCACCATTAATGTTATTACGTTGTGCATCTCTGATATCATCTTTGTTGTCATATGGCATGTGATGGGATATTGCTTTGGAGACATTGTGCAACCAGTTCATCCCTACCTCTCTCCTCCCTCCTAGAGTGTTGATGTTCATTAAGAACAGCTTCCAGGGAGTGGTTCCAGCCATGTCTTTGCAAGACAATGACAAGAAGCTGATAGCGGCCATAACCAGAGAACTTCAGGGCTATGTGGCCTGTCTGGAGAAACAAAGGTGTGTAGAATAGTGCATCACCATTGACCTCTATCATTGTTGGGTATGAAAAGTTTTATTATAAATTTTAGGTAGTGCAGGGTATGTTTATGTTAACAAACTGATAGTTTTTGTATCAACAACAATGAATTTGATTCAATACCCAGGCAATGCAAATAATTCCTGACATACTCAGTTTAAAAAGGGAGAACAAATTCCGTATTACCATGTGCGCAAATTTGTTTGTTAACTGTGTAAGGCAATGTCACAATGTGTGGCTGTAGGTTACGAGATGGTCTTCGACACATCCTCAATATATCACGTCTTGGCAATGGACACATCCAAGCCAACCAGCCATGGGTCCTTATGAAGGGAACCCCTGCTGATGTGTAAGTACTATTAACACTTGTATTTGAATTCCCATATGTTGATTCTCTCTTTCCTGCATTGAATTATCTCTCCACACCCCTACATATTTCACAGGGCTCGTGCGGGCAGTTTGATGGGGCTGTGTGCCAATGTGGTGTGCCTGTTGTCTGTTGTTGTCCAGCCCTACATGCCTGACATCAGTGCTCAGATACAGGACCAGCTAAAGGTCTGTCTGTATTCAGTGTTAACCACGTACAGTAGTGGCTTGCACATCAGTACATTAGCACATTTAAATAACTCAATTCCTCTAGAAATTGTAGAAACTGTTAATCTTATTGTTGCTTGCCATCTAATGACATTCACTGTTTATATGAGCCTAAGCTAATTGATGCTCATATAAACAGTGAATGTGATTAGATGGCAAGCAGCAATAATATACAAAAAACTAAGTTTATACACTTTCCTGGTGAAATCAGTTATTTTTGCTGAAGTGCAAGCTGCTACTATACATGAAGTTTAAAAATTTAGCAGTATCTATATGTTTTTGTTTCTCAAATAGTCATAATTAAACATTATAGGTCAGAATAGGTCTTCTGTATTTGAATATGATCATCAAGACTTAGAATAGTTCAGTTCGAACTTTGATCTACAGTAGCGAAGATAAAACGCTGACACTTTTGTGCGTGTTAACTAATTCCTGACGACTTCAGTTCTATAGTAAAGCATGCTACAAATTGCCAAAAACAATTACGCTGTGTAAAGGATTGAGTGATTTTGAATGCAGCGTATAACACTGAACAAGTGTGTTCATTCGGAAGAACAGCGTCTCTTAATGTCATAAAGTATCCCACTGCTCTCAACGATATATAAAATGCCTCATTTTTATTTATCAGCCGCTACCTCTAATTATATGTCTTCTCTTTAGTGCCTCCCAACCTTCTGACATCATGATTAACAGATGTGCCCACTATTGTCCATGTTAGCTTGTTATTGCTGCAGTTTAACTAAGCACTGCTGCGGAACATCCATGTTCTACAACATACCTATCAAGCATTGCAAACAATTTATCAAAACCACACATTTTAAACTGCTGTTAAATGTTGACATCAAATTACAAATTTCGTAATTGACAACTTTAGTGTTGGGTCGTATTTAAATTACTACAAAGCCAAAACTAAACCAAACCAGAAGCCATATCTTAGTGCTACGATCGTCGCACTATGACGGAACATAATTTTTATTATGACTGCTACTAACTTGAGTTTAGCACTATTAATGTGTGTAAACTATTTGGACATAGTACAAGCTGTGACATTTTTGTACAACACATGTACATGCTTATAAAAATAATAACTGCGTATGGGTCATTCCATGTCAAATCAACCTAACGTTTGGCACCTATGTTTAATTATTTTTTTTGCAATATTTTGTAGCTTTGTTGCACTGATTCAGATATACAAAAATACAAGGTGAATCGTTTGGGAACCACAGGGTGTGAGAACATTGCCCACAAATGAAAACCATCCTGAACCTCTCAAAGTGCATTGCATGTACAGCTACCGTGAGAGGCTACATTTTCTGAAATGGGTGTGGCTCCGTGCTTCAAAATGTGTTGTGTACATCGTTTATTATGCTTAACGCATCAACATAAACATCACTTTGTTTTGATTCTTTCTCTCTTTTAACTGGTTCCCAAATGATTCGACTTTTGAGTTAATTGTATAATTTGTCCGGCCGATTTTGCGCATGTGCGGTAATGATGTCCGCGCACAATATTGATAGCAGCTGCAGCTCCGCTAGTTGTGCACACGCGCGCTAATTGCATATATAAACGCGTGTGATATGAATCGAGCAGCTGAGAGCGAGATCGGTCCATCGTCTAAAAAGCAAGCAGCAGATTCACCCTTGGAGAACGAGAGCGCTCAATCTAAGAAGCGTGACGTATCGTTACGGTCGGAACGGTAAAGAAGTGGATCCTTGAAAATGATAAGGAGATCGCAACATCTACATGTACGATAAATCCGATCGTGAACATGTTTCTGCTCTTAAGTGCTCGGTGTGCTATTGATCGACTTGTCACTACGTTTGGTAAAGGCTGGTATTGATCCACTCCTCATTAAAGCAGTGTGTATAGATTTGACAGAATATGGCAAGCAGTACCTAGTCAAGGATGGATACCGCACCAACTGGTGGAAGCTCTTTAATGCAGCAGATCCCCAGAAGTGGAGCAACGTGTTGGGACTAATAGAGCTGCTGTTTCATATCCCTGCATCAAATAGCCATCTGGAGCGTGTTTTATTTTTCATAATAAAGCTTATCAAAACCGAAAGGGGAACACGCTAGGGAAAAACCTCGCATAGCATTTGACTGCCCTCCTCTAGCTCAGTGGGATGCTATTCCTGCAGTTCGTTTATAGTGGAATGACAAGCAGCGCAGGCAAATGACACAAGATACCAGGGCACCACCAACATTCAACACTAATAGTGCAGTTAACTGTCAGTGAGCCTGCATGCACGTTAAATCTTGGAAGATTGGGACACATTTCTTGAGGACTATGTTGATAATGACTAATTATGCATGGCATTCTTTAATCTTAAAAATCATTTCGTTCTTTCATGCACTCATCATTTAAGCGATAGAACGTGCAATGTGTTGTGTTTCAATGCTATTAAATATGACCTGTGTATATGTAAAATAATGTCCGACTAATTTCATAACAATGTCAGATCAAATAGTGTAATGGCCTGACATTATGTCAGGACAGTTTTGGAATGTTATCTTCCGCACTGGCAGGGTCATTCCAGGTTATATTAACTACATGTAGGTCTAGGCAGCATGGTTTCCAATTCGGTTGGTTTTCATTTTATGAGTTCATCCAGTAGTGCATCTAATATAACACATATTGAGAGCTATTCTGTAGTGTGTGACAAACAGGACTAGACATACTTGTGTGCAAAGTTTGAAAAGTGTCACAGAAGGTCAAAACTTCACAATTCAATACTTATAAGAACAATAACTTTATTAATTGATCAATTGGTTATATTACCTTCACTACTGGATGAACTGATAAAATGAAAATCAACCAAATTGCCAACCATGCTGCCAAAACGTTGATATAACCTTGCAATAAACCTACAGAATGTAGCAAAAAATTGGAAACATAGGTGTCAATGATTGTGTCAATTTGACTTGGAATGACCAACATGTGTGTATGCTGCATGGTAACCATGACTTGTTTGGAGTTTCTCGCTATTTGAAAACTTGCTTGTTGCCTCTATTAGTTTAGGCTACAAGTGAATACAGCCAAGGATTAGATCTTCCCAACACAGTGGTTAGTCACCTTGAAGAGGGGCTTGTTTTCACATGCTCCGATTCTGTAACTGAAAGGAGCATCTATTTAGTTGTTCAACGAAGACGGAACAAGACCTTTTTTTACTACTGCTGCTACTGTACATGTAGAAGTCTTTATGTAAAATATGAATGCATACACAAACGTGTTTGTCAACAATCACCAGAAATAGGAGCTCATCATGTGGTTGTAGTTACTACAGCATGATATGTAACAAAAAGCACCGAATTCAATACATCAATCATCATCATACAACTACCATAAAATGGCTTCAAACTCACTGTTTGTGTCGCTACTACCAGTACGGATACCTGGTATTGGACAGTGGTAAAGCGAGTCAGCTACCGCGATAGTGCTATAAACTTTAAGCAAATGCATTCCCCTTCAATGAAGTGTTTGTATGCAAAAAGCATAAGCAACATGTATTCTTGTGATGAGGCTTTTTATTGACACACATATTTGTAAATGCATACATTAAAGCTCAATGTAACCTATTAAATAATATTAATTTATTGATTGTTTATTGAACATAAAAACATAATTAAACCGTGCGAATGTGCTGTGCAGATACTGTACTGTTCTTTATGTAAATGTGTCCTTTTAATTATAAATATTGTTATCACTGATATATGTTAAGTGACTATCATTACATCACTTCCCTCCCACAACAGGCACCTGAAAATTGCAATTTCCTTCAGGATGTGTTTGTACCCTACATTCAACCTGGTCATACCATTGGCACGGTAAATGGTTATTATCCGTCCTCTGTACCGTATACGACATGATGGGGCATTTGAGGCTCTCACGCCAAATCCGAGGCCGTATGCAGCCGGTATTGGTGTTTAAACTTTTACTTGTTCAAGCCCATGTCAGATCAGTGCTTTGTAGCCTTTCCTTGCACTCGATATCTTACAAATCATGTACTTTGTGTGTTGTAGGCGTACTTTTGTTCATAATAGTGTAGATTTGTATGTAATTTATTAATACCTCGCTCAAACATGTAACATTACAAGGGTGCGAACAATAATCATGTTACGTTGTAATATTTACCAGTGACATCACAAGGCAGTTAAATGTCACATTTGTATTCTGTCGTTTATACTTTAACATAGTAATTGTGGTTGTCATGACAGAGTCACTGAAATTTGCAATGTAACATTGGGCACGAGCTCATTGGTTGTCCTTGACAACATTGCCGTGTGACATGTATGTGTTTTGAAGTACTGGTACTGTACTGGCATTTACTGTTATCACCGTTTTTAATTCACCTCAGCATCCACTGTGTCTTTGGGGGCACCACTAGCCTTCAACTGGCGAACCTTGTCTGCCTGGTGAATTAAAAACGGTGATAAACAGTCAATGCCAGTACAGTGCCATTGCTTCAAAACACATACATGTCACACTGCAATGTTGTCAAGGACAACCAATGAGCTCGTGCCCAATGTTACATTGCAAATTTCAGTGTCACAGTCAACGCCCTACCTCCATATTAATAAGCACGGGTGCCATGGTCCATGTGGTATCTTACCGTATGCTCGATTCTATCATAGCACCTACGCGGGTGTGGCACCTACGGTTATACAATGAGGGGAAAACTTTCCAATTGTATAGTATACAGTTGTGAAATGTTGTTTTATATTATGTAGAGACATGTATGATCCCATCAACAGCCTCAGCCACTCTTTGCAAAAATTGAAGACTCCACAGCCGCAGCTCTGAAAGAGAAATTTGCAGGGAGGCAGAAGGTACTGTGTAACCATTGTATTGTGGACCATTGTCACCCATTGAATCATTTAAGGTGGCCCAACCTCCTACTCCTGCCAAGACCCTCGAACCAGAAGCCCTCACTTCATCCCAAACATCACCACCACAGACACAATCCAAGGAGGAGATGGAACAGCAGCTCCTGCAGCAAGTAAGTGCCCTAAGTGGGTGGGACATGTATACATGGGTGTGATCAGAGGACATGTTACATAAGCTTGTGACGTAATGAAGGCTAAGAAATGCATATGTGATGCACTACCACCGTCGCAGGCACATTTTGTTGCTAGATTTGTTGCAGCAACGAAATTTCAAAATTGCTGCTGCTAAATAATTTCCTGTGATAACGATAGTGCATCCCTTGTTCATCAATTCTGTCGTTTATACTTTAACATAGTAATTGTGGTTGTCATGACAGAGTCACTGAAATTTGCAATGTAACATTGGGGCACGAGCTCATTGGTTGTCCTTGACAACATTGCAGTGTGACATGTATGCGTTTTGAAGCAATGGTACAGTACTGGCATTGACTGTTATCACCGTTCTTAATTCAACAGGCAGACAAGGTTCGCCAGTTGAAGGCTAGTGGTGCCCCCAAAGACACAGTGGATGCTGAGGTGAAGATTCTGAAAGAACTCAAGGCAAAGCTGGGTGTTGCTGAGCCTCCCAAGGAGCAGAAGGCTAGTTCAGGAAGTAAAGGAAAAAAGAAGGGAACAGCTTGAAAATGGAAATAGTATTGCTATAGTTATATGACTTACGTTTCTTTTGGAGGCAATTCATTGTGACCGTATATGGTGGGATACGTTGCGTGCATGCCACATTATTTAGAAACAAGTAAAACTAAAATGATGTGCTGTATGTGGGGCGATGCCTGCAGAGGAGAGATGATGGAAGCCAGTCTGAATAATTAACCAGGTGGGACCCCTGCATCAGGTTAGTCTCGTACCCAGACCCTAGTACGTCACAGCTGCGGATGGATTACATCACCGCTACGCTAGAACTAGGGTCTGGGAAAGTGACTGCAAAAAGTCGGTGACAAAAGTTCTGGAATTCCAGAACTTTTTAATTGACCGCAGCCCGCTGGAATGTTGCTATGTCAACAAGTAGTAGATGTATAACTTTGGATAAGAAAATGGATGATGTTTGTACAGCTGTAGTCTCGTACCCAGACCCAACTATCCGCAGCTGCGGATGGATTACATCACCGCTAGAAGCGTAGCGGTGATGTAATCCATCCGCAGCTGCGGATAGTTGGGTCTGGGTACGAGACTAGTACAGCTGTACGTTTTGCGATGGATCAACTGGGAGTAAGTACGTTGAAGGACAAACAGAAGGAGGCTATTCACAACTTTGTTTGAGGCCATGACTGCTTCGTTATTTTGCCAACGGGGTACGGGAAAACGTTGTGCTATGCCTTGCTACCTTTCGTGTTCGACCATCTAAGAAAGAAAACACCTCGGTCTTCTATTGTAGTAGGTAAGGAATCCAAGCAACGTTCGCCATAACCATTAAAACATTAATATATGAATACTATTGCGGTCTAGTCGCCTATCGCTTGTACAAACAATTAACATTCCATCTGTCACCGACTTTTTCCAAACCCTAGTTCTAGCGTAGCGGTGATGTAATCCATCCGCAGCTGTGACGTACTAGGGTCTGGGTACGAGACTAGCATCAGGTGATTGTAAGTGGCCACGATTTGGCAGCGTTAGTAGTTTAATACACGAGTACACGAACAACTGACAAAATAAGTGTAAGCTAGGCTATATATGTGTCGGATAATGTCACACGACCACTGTACAGTGCGCAGGCGCCAGTTATTGACGATCGTTACACTGCCCTCCTCTTCCTCAGTGTTCGACATATGGGCCGTAACGTTCGGGAATGCGGCGGTTCCTAGCCGGATAACGTCGCTGGTTTTCTATTGCTTCGTCAGGTTCTTGTTCCCCAGCAACGGAAGCACCATCTTCATCATCCGATACCAGGATGTCATCAAATCCAATAGAACGAGAACGAGAGTCATTTCCTTCAGCAGCTGGCGCATGAACAGTAGGTGGTGTGGTCAACGTCTCCTGTAGCCTTTCACCCGCCCCTTCTTCAGGCGAATGTAGATCCACCTCCTCCATCGTTCGTATGCAAGGTTCCTATCGTGTACAAACTGCCATCTCCCTGGATTGGCTTTATCTTGTAATAGGTGTTCCCTAGTTTGTCCATTACTATAAACGGCCCTTTCCAGGGGTGGTGGAACTTTTTGCAACGGCCAGGGGACTGCAGGCGAGAAGAGCCACACATGATCTCCTCTGTTGAACGGTCCGCCATGGGCTCTTCTATCGTATATAGCCTTATGTCTCTTGTGCTCCGTATTACACCGGTACCGTTCTCGAACGAGGCTGTAGGCTGCTTGTAGTCCTTCTCTTTGTTCGTGTACATCTTCGGGAACTTTATTTTGTTGCTCTTTATCCAGAGGGAACATGAGATCAATCGGAATGGTCGCTTGTCGACCAAACATTAAAAAGAATGGGCTATATCCAGTAGACGAATGAACACTGGTGTTATAGGCGAAGCACAGCTTCCGAATATACACCTCCCAGTCGGCCGGGTGCTTTCCAACAGCTATAGCAAGCATGTCCTGGAGTGTCCGATTGAAGCGTTCGACCATTCCGTTTCCTTGTGGCCTAGTGTGCGTCTTCTTAATTTGTAGCAGGTTGCAGATTTGCTTCAGAAGTTCTGATTCAAACTGCCTGCCTTGATCCGAGTGCACCTGTTCGGGTGGGGAAAAACGACAAAACATTTCAGCGACAAGTTTCACAGCTACTGTTACAGCCTCCTGATTGGGGATACCGTAAACTTCGACCCATTTCGTAAAACAATCTGCTGCCACCAGGACATATTTGTTTCCTTTTTCCGTTTCCGGTAGCGGGCCCATTATATCCACACAGACAATTTGCATGGGGTGGCCGGCTCGAAGAGTTTGCAGATTAGCCTTCTTCTAGGAGCAGTCGATTTTCTTGTAGCACAGTTAGGACAAGCCCTACACCACTCCCGCACAGCATCGCTACATCCCGGCCAGTAAAATCGCTCCTTAAGTCTCTTTCCTTCTCCAAGATGCCCACCCACTGCTCCCTCATGAAGTTCTTTAAGCACCGTGCGATAAACCCTCACCCGTGGTGTGAGTCTGGAACTTTCGTACCAACAAGACAGGCTCATCCGTCACCATGTCGCCCTGCAGATGGTTACTACGGCCGCACTTTTTACAGGGAAGCCGCGAGAGAGCATCGGTTTGGTGCCTCGTCGGTGTACTACTGTAAAGTTGTACTCAGCAAGTCTTTCCAACCAGCGGGCAACTTGACCTTCAGGCTCTTTAAAGTTCTGAATCCAGACGAGTGAACCGTGGTCCGTCCTGAGTGTAAATTCTCAACCCAGAAGGTACTGTCGGAAGTGCTGTGTAAACTCTACGATCGCGAGCAGCTCCCTTCTCGTTACACAGTATCTTTGCTCTTGTCTAGTAAGGGAGCGACTGGCATTAGCAACAACACATTCACTTTTATCATCATTAACTTGCGATAATACAGCACCAATTCCATAATCACTTGCATCAGTGTCCAGTAGAAAACGTTTCGAGAAGTCCGGATACTGTGGAGTGGGCCATTTTGCAATTGCATCTGTTATTTGGGCCAGTTGCTATGCCCTGGGGAGAGACGATATGCCCCAAGAAGGAGACCGGCTGTTGACATGGCCAGCAATTGCGGACATAATTATTTAATAATATCAGTGTCTTAGGAAGAAACATATACAACACAGTTACACAAGACAATACACGAATGGAATAAATGCTCGTATAGAATTATTTATTATTGTCACTAAAAATGTTCTATCCTATGCTTTATACCTACACTAGAGCTAAGTTTCACACCTTCCCAAAGTTGCAGTGCCTCTTATCTAGCACTTTGTGGTAGCCCACGTGACCTCTGTTTGGTTTTGAAACGCCTTCACTCAGAACTACGATAACCACAATAATGTAAATAATTGTAATGTTATTAATGGCTGACTTCTAGAACCCAACGTTCGAGGCAAACAATTTAGCGACAAAGTAATCTAAATGTTTCACTAAATGAGCGTTTCCAGATAGAAATACTGGTTTTCGATGTATTGTGAAATTACAGTTGCATAAACTCAGTACAATACGAGACAAAATGCTAAACGTGACATTTGCAGCCCGTTCATCATATGGCCCAACCAAGTGGTACAGTTATGTGCATGGTAGTTATATGGTAACGTTCAGACTGATCTGTTTCCAAAAGTGGGAGAAATGAGCTAAAAATATTTTTGCTGAACAAAGGACACAAATTTTCCAAAAATAGAAACCAAGAAGTCATGTGACAAGTTCAATTTGAAATTGTTGTTAACAACTACTCTGCCAACCAAACTGCATTATTAGATTGCTTTAGTTCATACCATTATTGCAAAAACCAATTCCAAACATTGAAGAGTAGGGAAAACATGTTAATGTCAACTACCATGGTTTCCACTGTAGGGTTGCAACTCAGTAGCAGAAACACTGACCCTAGCACAAATATTGCAGAGGTGCGTGGTCCGATGTGTGTTGAGTGAATAGCACCATAGATTATAGAGGGGGGGATTGGAAGCAATCACGCAATACATTGAGAGCGCGCGGGCTATGCGAGGTAGTGGTATTCGCACCTCAAAAGGTGTCGCAAGGGGTGGATTTTTTTGACTCGTGCACAAAGATATCGCTACAGCTTTGCGAAGGTAACTGCCAAATTTATGCTAGAACTATCAATCGATTCCCCGATGAACAGCGATTATGTTTTTATTTTTATTTTCCCCCCTAGAAAGCATTTTTTTTTTTTTCCGGTTGTTTTAATCCTAAACTTACCATGATTTTTTTTAATGGGGTAACAACTTGGTAGTTAAAGATTCTTTGGCCATGTACGCAAAACGAAAATTCGTTTTGCGATGTGACGAGTGCACGACGCTGGTTAATTCGTTATCAACTAGCGATCTAGTGGTAGTTTCATGAGATTAGACACCATGCCTTTATGGGGAAGTTTCATCGTAGCGCTCGTACCGTAGGCTTTGTTTGTATTTTGTATGAGTAGTACTAAAGTTGTAGAGTGCTTCTGTGTGGTTTTTTTCTTCACATCGTGCTTATAACATGAGTTGCGAATTTTTCAAGACACGGGTGTACATGTAAGGAAATTAAAAATTAAAATTGAACGGCACTAATTAAAGTAAGATCTACACAGAGTGAGGATGTCTTGTTTCACTGGTCATTGATAGCAGCCACATGGGATGATGAACTGGCTGCAAAGTTGATGAGCATGATTGTAGAGCTGTGGTTTTTCACTTGCCAGTGCATGGATAGAAGAGTACAAAGAAGCTACTAATAAGACTCTCCAAAAATCTAAGGCATAGCGCTCATACCGTAGGCTTTATTTGTATTTTTCATGAGTAGTACTAAAGTTGTAGAGTGCTTGTATGTGTTTTTTTTCTTCACATCGTGCTTATAATATGCGTTATGAATTTTTCAAGATATGGGTGGAAGGAAATTTCATCTTGGACGTCCAATAAAGAACGCAGAAATAAAGAAACGCAATGCTTCGACTCTGGTCGTGTCCATTCCTCGCAGTATCTTGCAGATTCATGTTTGTCCTCAACTGAGCCTTTCTTTGTGCTCGGAAGAACAACCTGGCAAACCTGCAGATGACCAACATCTCACTGTGTCGTTGCCCCGTTCTGCATTTGTCAACAGCCGTGTCACATCTCTTCAGCAACTTACATCCCGTGTGTCCATGCTTACAGTATCACTCCCGTGGGTTATTACTTCTTATCTACCACTGATTCTGTGTAGAATAGAAGTTTCTGGTGATCATCAACCTATTTTAGAAGTGTCTCTTACAATTGATGCAACATTGCAATGGACTGCCACAGTATTGCATAACATTCTTTATCCCACTACCAGTGTCCCATTGTTTAGCTTGCCACATTCCATCAAGGCTCCAGAGGATGTTTATTGTTTGCTGAGATTTTTCAGTCAAGTGAAGGTTTGTGTTGGGAATCCAGATGCTGGCTTGATAGAACAATGGAAGAAACGTTCTTCGTTTTTTTTTTTGTGTTAATATTAATGTATTTGTTTAGTTTGTTCTTGTGTTGCCTATCTAGATTCATTATGATTTGTTTAAAATAATACATAAAACAATTTTAAAGTCATGTTCAGCTCTATATATCTTTGAGCTGTATACATGTATGGAACTAGCACTTACATGGTTTCTGTGGTTTTACTCGCATTGCCCGTGTGATACGGTGTTAATTGCTAGTGCTTCCAATCCCCCCCTCTATAATCTATGGTATGAGTGTGTGTTGTGTGTGTGTGTGTGCGTGTGTGTGTGTGTGTGTGTATGTGTGTGTGTGCGTGTGTGTGTGTGTGCGTGTGTGTGTGCGTGTGTGTGTGTGTGAGTGTGTGTGTGCGTGTGTGTGTGTGTGTGTGTGTGTGTGTGTGTGTGTGTGTGTGTGTGTGTGTGTGTGTGTGTGTGTGTGTGTGTGTGTGTGTGTGTCTGAAATCACGTGACGCCAAAAGGAAATAAAAAATGTACAAAGGCTGGTTACATGAACTACTTACGCTGCCGCGCACCTGGCTGGTACCCTGGAGATGAATTGAAGACAATAGTCAACTATATGCACACACCTTTTATTAGAGCGTACTACGAGTGGGTGGTGTCGGTCGGCCCAAGAAAATGCAATGCAACCTAGGAATGTCATAAATTAAGTCTGTTTACAACATAGGAGACATATTGGAGGAGTAAATTTATTTCACAATTACCCCAAACCAACTGTTTATAACAATGCTGTAAAAATCTTTTTTTTTTTTTATGGACAAAGTGTCTACAACTTCAAAGGAGGAAGGTATTTTGTCATGTCTCCGGCAGTAGTTCAGTAATAATTATTATATCTCAGAAATCTAAAGTAGACAGGCGACAAGTACAACAGAATTGCAGAGGCTTTTATTGATAAAGGTCCTTGTGCTCGATTCAAGATTAGTAACACGTCATTGAGATTTATATGCAGTTTTAAATATATTTCAGTGCCTGCCTTGTGACCTTCTAGATAGCCAAACATGTACATGTATAATTTTCGGCATTTTAATATTGTACTGTCTCAGTGTTTATAGAGCCCATTGCTTCTACTATTATTTGGGACAGTTTCCGCGAAAATTGCCCCACGGTTAAAATGTTATAAAAATGCATCGCGTTTGAATCGCTATAACTTCCCAACGGATAACGCTATCGACTTCCTATTTTCAACACTTCATACTACACCATTTCACTATGAAGTGTTGAAATGAGGAAGTCGATAGCGCTATCCGTTGGGAATTTATAGTGATTCAAACGCGATGCATTTTAAAAACATTTTAACCGTGGGGCAATTTTCGCGGAAACTGTCCCATTTTTCACAGCTTTGGAAGTGTATAATTTAGCAAATTGAATATGGTCTGATACTTGTTTACAAAGCTAGAAGCCACTCTTAAGCGAATGTTTCCTCTGCCTGATGGAATGTCACCTCTGGTTCAGCCATCTTCACGTTCTTAGAAGCACGAGCATCCACCGCTCTGCTGCCTCTTTCTCTTCGGCATCGCAAGCTACTATATCGCAAGCACAATAAACCACATGCGCTAGGCGCGCGCATAACAATTGAGCTTGTGTAGCTATTTTTGCAGACCTTTACACTGAGTACTGAGAATAGAAACCGCTCTATTATGTACGCCGGCTAATAATAGGGTATAACTGACTCCTCACTATATTATCATCAAGTTTAGCTTTTTTGAAATAATAGTTTTGCCTTCGAGCAACCTTTTTATTTTTAAGGTGTGATCGTTTGCAAGATACATTTCATGAAATGTGAAATGTTCTCTATACACAGCGATCCTTACGCACCGAGAATCATGTTACGGAGATTGTAATAACCCATGTCCCCAAACTTTGACTTGCACTTTCAGAAATTTAAATTCTGCAACAATATCTATCTTCTCAGTTAATAATTTTTATTATGGTGTAAACAAAGTATGGAATAATGTCATGAAATCAATTACCTCTGATTCACGAGGCGAGATCCGTGTGTTTGTGCATTTGAGAGCGTGGGGACCGAGTGGGTGGTGTAACGAAAGAGGGTAACCTGGACTAGGCTGTCCTCCCATCTGTCTGCGGTTGTAGTGGTATGTCAGTAATTTTCCCTAGGCGATATGGAGTAGTGCCTCCATTACGGTCTGACTCTCAATTGGCACTCTACTCTTGTATATAGCTTTTGCGCATCAAATCAATTACAAATTTACAATACAAGTAGGTTTACACATGCATCGTGCAACAATGACAGTCGAGACATAACCCAATGCTTTGTATGTCCGTTAATGTGTGTCACCTACATTTGCGGTTTGCTTTTGCAATTAAACAACAAAGAATCCAAATTGTGATGGAAAGGACCTGGCAAACGAATGTATTCAGTACAGCAATCCCTGCAGTCCATTATCCACATGGCCTCATCCACCTGGTCACAGTGTTCTGACATAATCTCACCAGAAATACTCTGGTCGAATCCAGGAGATGAGGAAAGGGTAATCTCATTCCCAGACCCTCAATGCTTGCATGAACTAATAATCAAATGCTGAAGATGTGTTTTCCCCAATAATAATAATAATGTTCGTCAGGTATGTACAAGTATTCCAATGACTTTTGAGTAAATAGATTTTACTATACATGTAAACACAACTTATGCGGCAAGAATATGATTAGGTAGCTAATACTAATACATTGTGACTGAATGTATTGAAACAAATATGTGAACGTGTCGCATGTTTAGTGCATTGTTTCGTTGCATAAATTGTAATGTTTTTGCCAAAACAATATCCTTGAAATACGCCAAAATATACAACATTAATTAAATTATCATCAAAAAAAAACGCAGATTTCACAGTCAACGATGGTAAGTTGTATTATAAACGAAAGAATGGCCAGGAAGTTAGACGTTGGGTTTTCGATATAAGGAAGATCAAAAACGAGTGATGGAGGCTTGCCACGAGGCCATCCCGCACATATAGCCACCTAAGCCACGTATTCTTTTATCAAGGCGGAGGACATTTTGGTAGGGACAAAACGTTACAGAAGATCTGCTCCCGGTTCAACTGGCAGGACATGACGAACGACGTGAAAGAACATGTACGAACGTGTGACACTTGCCAACGAAATTAATCAAGGCTTCTGCAGCTGAGCTACATGTGCATCCAATTCCGGTAAGAGCTCCAAGTATGGTACCAAGTTGGTATCGATATCGTCGGACCATTGACGCTGACACGCAACAAAAACAGGTAGGCATAATATACGCTTTTTTTTAAAAGATGGTTTTGGCTCCCTATAGGTATCGTGTACCGACTATTTTTCTAAATGGCCAGAAGCTCAAGCACTTCCGTCAAAATGTGCCGAAGGTGGGCCAAAGTTTGTTCTGTCCCTGATCACTAGGTTTTGCTGCTTCAAAGTGGACCAAGGTCGTGAGTTCGTTAATTCTCTTAACGAGAAAATGTTCTCGCTGACAGAAATTGAGTACCACCCGTAAACAAACGGATTGGATGAAAGGTGCCGTGACGAAATCTCTTGTAAAGTACATAAATACTGATCAAAATGACTGGGATGAAAAGATGGAGTATGTACTTTATTCGTATCGCACCAGCGTTCATGCTACGACGAAATACACACCCTTTTCTCTGATGTATGGGCGAGAAGCAGTTCTACCTCTCCAACTACGGAATGCAGAGAGCAAAGATGGAAGTGATTTGTTTTTTCTATGACTGGAATCGAAAGTAAAGCCCAAGAATATGTGGCATATCTGGAAGAGGTGAGAACTGAAGTATTTACAGAAGTGACATCCAACATTCAAAATGCTCAAGCTAAACAGAAGCTGTATTATGACTGCAAGCATGCAAGAGCAGGATTTCAGCTGGGAGATCACAGCTTTTTAAGAAAATGATAAACATTGCTCGCAAAGGAGGAAAATTGGACATGGAATGGTCAGGCCCATATGCTATAGATGAGTTATGTGGTAAGGGGTTATATAGACTAAAGAATGAGAGTGGAAAGATACTAAAAAAGAAGTACAACTCAGCCCAGCTGAAAATATATCAACAAAGGCAAGAACATCCAGCTGCTGGTATTGACATACATAGAGGGACAGGGTGGAACTGATACTGATTTCCAAACTGAGAATCATCTGCTCATGAAATACATGTACTTAATGATCAGCTGTATTCATCAAGCTTGCTTCGGTTGTGGCGAACAGGAGCTGATGAGCTTGCATATGAAGCAGCAGAAGATGTAAGTCAGTGATACATGCACACAATGTAATATATAATTGCTGATTACTGTTTTTAACATTATTTTAGCCAACTGCATTCAATCTGGAAGTTGATGAGAATGCTCTAAGTAAAGATCTTATTGTTCAATTGTGGATGAATCATCGGACATCTAGAGGAGAGGTTCCTTTGAGGGAGATTTGTGGAGACTGTTTTGTTATAATGAATGACACACTTGAAGAAGAGTTTGACCACTTCAGAAATGATCTAATATGCAGTCACAGCTATTGAACTGGTGCAACATTGGTACAACTTTAATGGTACAAACATTCAAACAAATAGTAAACATACTTGCTAATGTCTTCAACAAACATTGATACCTTCTGCCAATGGATTTGAATACAAGAAAGTTGTACACTGCAGAAAGGTGTAGCCCTTGATAACCTCACCATAACTAGTAAGCTGAAATTCATTTCATATGAGTTTGTGTACTTATGTACATCTCTTGCTTAGACCAAAGTCAGCCTTTAACTAATGGAATAACTACAGTCTTTGAGGATAATATGGGTGCCAATGGGAACAGTCATCGTCCTCAAGGGGGGAAAATGAAATGAAAATTACCACGTTCAGACAACGTGTATCAAAGAAAAGTAACCACTAGGAAATGTGGGAGGAACATAAATACATTATTGAGTCCAACACAGAGTGGTTGGATGATATTATAATTAATGCTTCTCAATACGTGTATGGTATATGTGCATGGACTACAAGCAACCACATTGGGATACCACTTAACATTTGACATCATGAGAAAGGACTTTGTACAAATTCTTCATAATAGAGAAGACCATTGGTTTACAATCTAAACCCTTGGTTTGCCATCAGGTCATGTAAACATCTATGACAGTCTGTATCAGACTTGTACTGACCATGCCGTATAACAATTTGCTCCATTATCTTCATTCCTAACAATGCAGTCCACCTCCACTTTATTGATGCTCATAAACAGACCAACAACTCAGACTGTGGCCTGATATGCCATTTCTTATGCTACTGGGTTATGCTGTGGTGCAGATATATGTTCCATAAAATATGACGTGGTGGTCATGCGGCAGCATCTATTGACATGCTTGGAAAGTGGAAGAATGACTGAATTTTGCAGTTCAGATAGAGAAAACAGTCGTACATGCATTATGGGCAATAAGATGATTTAAGTGAGGTGCTACTGCCGATTGCCAGATTCTGGAGTAAAGCAGTTCTTGCAAAGAATGGTTTCACAAGAAATGTGACTCCTCTATACCCTGAAAGGCCTGGAGTGACTTAAAATGCAGATGGTACTGTAAAAACTGCCAGTCTGAAGCATAAATCAACTGATCATAAACAGTTCACAGACTCATCAGAATATTCTATGCATTCATTTCGGTGTATCAATGGGTATCATCTCGATGTAGTAAAATGAACAGAATGATACTCTGAGCAGAAATCAAAATTCAAAGAACAAGTCATACAAAAACCCATGGCAGTATTCGTATATGACTTGTTCTCAGTCTCTAACTTAAGTCAGCTGATCATGAGTATATGCATGTATAAACAGATTCATTTATTCGTCACCATCGTGTATGAATGGGTACATATCATCTCGAAATATATAGTAAGAACAAATGAATAATGAGCTGTATGACAGAATTCAAAGAACAAGTTATATATACGCGTACAAATAGTTGCCACAGATATACATGCATATGCTTCATTTCTTTTTTGTGATGCGTAATTTTGCTGACTATCATTAATAAAATGACGCCCCGTGTAGGCCGATACACATGCTTATAATTGTAGCGGGAAACACGCTATCACCATCCTACCCAGGTGAAGGGAGGAGGGGGGGTGGCCTAGCAGCTGTAACAAAACAATGTAGTCCTTTTAAAATAACTAGAATCAACAAGATTTATGTACATATACTGTGCGCACGTGTGTTATTGTAATATACTCTACACTTTCAGTACTGCTTCACAATCGAATTATACCTACCATCATGGTAACACAGTCTATAGAATCAATGTCTCCAATGAATTTAGATGTACCTCCATAGCAGATCATGCGTACCGTACATGTGTGCACTTGCTATGCTTCTCAGCTATACAATACACCTGTTCAGGTCAAGATCTCCTTCCTCTCCTATCCCAAATGAACGGCTATGTTATGTGCATATCAGTGTCCTTAATTTAATGTGTAAGTGGAAGACACTGAGCATCAGTTGAATTATATATCCTTTTCATGGAAACACTACTCCCAGAGTCAGACCTCTGTCTTGTGCCAAATGCAACCAGCACTACAACTAAACAATAACGGCCACTGAATGAGAACAAATAAGGGTGCAATCACATTGCCTAGTGCTATTCATGTACAACACATGCTACATTATTTATTAGTACACTACAGCATCCTACTCTATTGGAATACTAAACATTACATCAAATGCTACGCTTAGACCTAGAGGTTCAGAGCAGTCCCTATTTCATCAGCCAAACTATGTAGTTCAATTTCTTTTAGCACATCAACTAGTGTCTGCCATGTTACAGGTGTCCTTCCAGTACCATCGATCCACTTCTTGTAGACAGCTGTGATAATTTTCACAGGGTCATGGTGACATTTCTCCTCTAGACTGCTGACTATATCACAGTTGTCATCATTCAAGAGGTACATCGCTAGTTCGGTATAGTGAGTATTGGTTTTCTGTATGATTTTAATATTCTTCAATCCATCAATTTGAAGGTTAGTCAATAGCTTTAGTGTAGGCACACCTATATGTATCCAAGGGGCAAAACATATAGTTAGCAGACCACATTACAAAGCACATAGCCAAATTAGTGCAACCCTTAAGGATGAGAGCATTAAGAATATTAAGTTGGCCTTTGATGTAGAGTGAAAACTGGAAGAGTGAAAAATTATGCAAATTAGGGATTCACAGTATTTCTGTGTCTTAAATAAAATTAGTTTGATGGGAGTGGTTTTTACTTTAGCATCTATCTAGCAATGGGAATGAATTATTGCCTTCACTCACTCATTTGCATACACTTTATCAAAGATATGACAGAACAGTGTCATTGTTATGGAAGTCAGGTCATCACTTTATCTTATGTAATGTAATTCAAGTTTTGTACAGTTGATCAAAATTAGATGCAACAATGAGATGTAATGTCAATCAAATACCCTTCTAAACTGATGTCACTCATGCAAGTTAATGATGCATGTGCACTAGTGGACCAAAACAATTGTTAAATTAAATCAGCACATATGGCTTTCAAAATCAGGAAAGACAATGCCAGTTGGAAACCAGACACTCATCCTCATGCAATGTAGGCACACATTAATTAGCTGGCCGGCCACCTGTCATCATAGTGTTACACAAGTTTTGATACCTCATCTTTGAAATCAAAAGTTTTTCATTAACCAGGGTGTACTGCTGATATGTATACTCTACAGAGTGTATGTTGACATGATGAATTGATACAAATGGCTTATTCCATATACACACTGCAATCAATGAAAATTAAAAATACCATTCCGTGCATGGCCCAAATGAAGAACTTTACTTCAATTAAATGGGCACTTCCATGATCAAAAGGTACCATTAAATCATTGAACTCAAACTCTATATTAAACTTGTGTTTGTAAAGCAATGCTATGAATATTCCAGTCACCCACTTCTAAGGCACCATCCTTATTACATTTTGTGAGTTGCCTAATACATGTGCTGTATACTGTAGATCTTTGATTGCAGCTCATTCCTATAAATCAGATAGGCAATCTAGATGTAGGGGACATGATGCCACCCCAGCATGAAGATATACAAGATTGATGGTCATATTTATCAATTGCTGAGTGATTTGAAATGGCAATGCTACATGTAGATGCTAGATATATGCACATGTGGGTAGAAATAAAATCATATAATTAGGATACCCAAGTGGCCTACTATGCCATGCTCAAACGCAAGTACCCAAAACCCAGTGCTCATAATCAGGTGCCTACAACCCAGTGCCCATACCCCAGTACCCAAAAAAGCTGGAAATCTAATCACTGTAGTGGCGATTGCTATAACAATTGACACAATATACGGCATACGAATAGCTAGTACAGCAGAAAATTGGAATTTTATTGTGATTATTTTCATGCCAGATACTGTTTAAATAAAGAAGCACACACTGTAGTATTGTATTTTGCTTTGCTATATTTGGCTTCTCTGATACACTACCATGCTGACATTAAAATTTTATGCACTTTTGGATGCAGCCAGCTTCTCAGTACACATAACGCTAACATTTCACAGCTTACCTAGCTCCACATGTAGATCTACATAGAGTGAATTAACTAAATATCATAGTACAGTGATGCGATCAACGTCACCGTAAATTAAGATATCAGAAACTCAAAAGACAAAAGAAACGCTGGCTGAAAATATTACATTTTGTTTGGTATCAAGGTAACAAAAAAGGACCCGCAAAAACTCATTCACGTCATAGTTAAATCTATGTTACAAACATCCTTTAGTCTTGCTTGTTTATTAGCTTTATTATGGTTGCCCCCCCCCTCCCAGGCCATTTCTGAAATGATGTAATTGGTGCAATACTAGCTTCCACTTGTCTAGACACTTTTGTGTCAATTCTACACATTGTGATATAAAATATACTCATTTGACCAAAAATAAAACTCGCGCAAGTTTACGCAACATGTGTGGGTATGTGTGTGATGTCTAGTTGCATTTGGTAGTACTGTACATGGGGCCATATATCCACGTGAATCACAACAATAATCTCTTGTTTCACAAATCACTCCTACATATCTTTTCTCCCTACACACAAAACATCTCTTGTTTCACAAATCAATCTTACATATCTTTTCTCCCTACACACAAAGCATCAATTCAAATTAAAATATTCACATGGTAGAAACTAAAAATATAAAAATAGCTACTTTATAGCTAGTATACACTGCAGAAATTACAAAGATAAAGAACTAGATGTAAACATGATAAAATACTATTGACATACTCATGCTTCAGGTATCATGACATATCTTGTTGTTTTCTTATACTAAATTTAGCACATAGGGAATAATAAAAAAATACATAAGATAATTTCCAAGAAGTGACCTAATGCAGGTTTATACATTTTTTGATATTCAAGAAGCCTGAAATGTCCTCAACATGTTGCTTCTTATGCACTGAGAATCTGAGTATCTGTCATAGAATTGTAAGGCACTGAATTTGTAATTAGCAGTACATTTCAACGCGTTACATTTCCATTGCATGTTATGGAAATGTTATTATGTATGTGCTAGGTAATGAAAAGATAAAGAAATGCTGGCTGAATATATTACATTTTTAAAAGGACTGACAAAAACTCATGTTACAAACATCCTGTTAATAAGCTTCATTATGGTTCCCCCCCCCATTATTGAAATGACGCAATTGGTGCAATACTAGCTTCCACTTATTCTTTTTGCGGAAACATTCCTACATGTTTGTTATAAAAGTACAAGTGTGCCGGAGTACTTAGGTAACTAGTACCACACTAAAGAATTACAAATGAACTTGGTGTAAAGGACGACACCCACGCTCGCAGCGGTCCATACAAGGGAAGTTCCCTAATACGTAATTGTGATCATGTAACTAACAGTTCAGTCCTGCATAATGTTATATCACAGTTGCCATGGTGCAGGTTTGAAAGGATAGAGGTCAATTTCCATACACTCTTTTCCATCCCTACATCTAATATTTAGCTATACCTCTTTTGCACTTGTGTGACATCTTCTGCTCCTGGAATGGTATTAAGCACATGTATTAATGTACGCATAATATCGAAATGAAATTTTCCCACCCAAGTATACATTTCAAAATGCGAAACCAACAGTTTCTTTCCTTCAATTCACTTATTACGATGCATTTGTAGCATATACCTGCATAAACCATTGCTTATGTTCCATTGATAGATCACTTGGAGTACCAATATAGTAACATCTCATTTCCTGAGATTCATCACTGAATGCACACATAGCAGGATGTGGATCGTGTACATAATCACCATTCTGATACATGCATTTCCTTGGACAATAGAATCCATACTTTGGAGATGGATATTTCATATCTTTGCAAACAGTGGAAAGCACATCATTCATATCTCGATAAATCTTATATTTCACTTCCGGTAACGCTTCTTGGATAAGGCACACTTCATAATATGCAGAGAATTCACTAAATATTACATTATATGTTTTTCCAAAATACGTACAGTAGAAGTCTATTTTATTTCTAAATTGGGGTGCACCTTTATTGAGTTCCCACTTGTGTGAAACAATAATTCCAATTGTTGCCGCACAGAAGAGCCCAACAGGACAGTAGCCATGATCAAACAACACTAAATAGCACAAAGATTTGCTGGATATATTACAAGACAGTCCAACTTTGGGTAGTACACAAGGCATAAAATACATATTTGCTCCCTCCATTTTAGATATAATATGACGATGATGTAATAGACTAATTAGTTCATCTACTTTTAAGCAGTCCTTAACATCTCTTAGAACTGAAGCATCAAATAGTCCCTCCTTTTTGAACACATACTTATGCTTAAAGTGCGGGCCAGATACAAAATTTTCAAAATACTGAATAATAATTTCTGAGATGGAATCAAATATGAGCTGGAAGTCAGTAATCACATATTCATTTAATCCAGGGATATCGGAATAGTATAGCAATGTGCCAGCTTCATAGTGGAGATAGTGAAGAACGTCATTCATGCCATCTGTAATACCACATCTACATGCTATATCTTTACAGTCACTCATTCCTACCTTGCGGAGCTTCTTTAGTTCCGCAGATTTATGAAGCACAAAATCAAACACCAGCCAAGGAGCAGGGACATCTTGAGATTCAAATTGTAATATCAATTCTTCAATTTTCTTCTTTACTGACACTATATCATGTTGACTAAAATTATCAATGCCAGTAATTAAATCTTCCATGCTTTGCACCTGGATGGATTCAAATGCTTTTGATGGGTGCAACCATCCATACAATTTCATTGCAATGCTTTCAATTTTTGCTTTAATATTTCTCTCTTTGTCAGCTTGAGGGTCTTGAGAGACCTCCAGTTTATCCTTATGGGTGCCAATTAATAATACTTTGCATTGAGACGGCAATGAAGTGTCATTTTGTGACACTGCAAAACTGGCAAGGGCATGGGAAATAATATCTTTGACAATATATGTACCGTGCCATGTCATTTGCCCTTCACATTGACTTTCTGGCTGATACTGAACTGGATGTAATGCTTCGAGATCATCGGTCAACTTAAAGACAAGAACTGTTAGAGATGGGCCACTTATTAGGAGAGGAAATATCTCTTGAAAGCTAGGCTGGCCCCCACCATCAATAATTTGCAGAAACATTGCTTTATCGATGTTAAGAGCTCTCACCAACTCTTCCCATTTGCCAGCTTTATTAGCATTGAGGAAAAACTCTTTAATATCCAAATCTGTAAACACTTTTTTATATTCATTTGTATCAATAATTTCTGAAGGGTGAAATTTTTTCCTTACTGTTTCTTCAGTTAAAACCTGTAATGTTGCACAGTCTGCACCCAAATCACATGTTTCAACACTAAGTTGAGGCTCTAAACTTGAATTCTGATGTACATCAATTTCTATCGTGTAATCATGCAATGATTCTTCTGGAAGTTCATTGCTTTCAGCATCACAGTATAATTTTGTATTGCCTAAGCATTGAATTAGGGATTTTGCTATGTCGTCTAATTTTTGGCAAGTCCATTTCCATTCATTGCTTCCTTCATTAGTCATCGCTATTCGTTCAACAAAAATAGGTCCACACATTTCTGCAATGTTTGTGCTAGGTTCAATGTTGCTGCCACTGGGTTGCAACCCTACACCCTCAACAACTCTTAGGAGCTGTTTTCTAAGAGTGGTTTTCCCTGCTCTTGGGGTTCCATAGAAAATTAATTTGATCATTCTCAGTTGTTTAAACATGATATGTTTAGAATTGTCCAGAATTGTTGATATATTCTCTGACAAGAAAAACAAAATTAATAATGATCAATCAATAAGTTTCAAATGTATAATACCAGTGCAAATGCAGTGATATACTGTTGGACATCAAAGGATTGTTTCCATGAAAAGGAACGTAGTGCATGTTTTTCAAGATTTCATGTTTTGTGATATTCTAGACCTCTGAAATGACCTCTACACAGTGCGGAATCAGTTATAGAGTTTTAAGGCACTGATATTTATTTTCAACATGAGTGCTACATTGTACTGGAAATGTTATAATGTAAATGTATACGTTAGGCCCCTTTATGCAGAAATGATCCCAAATGATGAATAATGTACTTTGAAATAAACAATGTACATGTTTTTGTGGTAACTAACATGTACAAGTATTTTGTAGTGTACAGTACCCTTGAAATCAGGGTTAATACATTCTAGTAACACTCATTTGTATATTTATTCATGATAATCGGTAACAATCTGCGATACTAAATTGCTATTGCTACCACAGTGAGGCAAGCAAAAATAATATTTATAAACGTCCAGAATAAAATTTAGTGAACAGTAAAATGCAATGGATTTCTATTTCCTTCTTAAACAACACAAGCAGAAATTCCATCTGATTCAAGTTCAAGAGAGAAAACTTAGAAACTAGTCAACATTGGAGTACAACTATATGAACATGCTGGTCTTCCAATAGTCAGGACTGAGTGGCATCTAGACGTTTTATGGTTATTTAGAAGCATTCACCCAACTGTGACACTGCTTTGGTATATCATAATGTACAGTAAAAGCCAAGAAGTAATGTGTGCACTCTCACATGATTAAAAGTACATTGGAATATGTTCCGTCAACAAGTGCTGTAAGTTTAGAAGTGCAAACAGAGCGCACTATGTTTGTATGTGTGACAATTTCATGTATTCCAGCAGCACCATAACACTTGGACTTCATATAATATGATCCTTAGATTGAAGAGCCATGATTATGCAACAACGTTTTGACGGCTATCTAGGAATTAGTGCATATATAAAGATGAGCTTTCCCAATGCAATTTTTTCTTATCGATGAGTTGTGAGTATAGCTCTTCTATAAATAGGTCTGAGCAATTCATAGGCTCTGGATCAGTATGAAATGCACTGTGTGACCCTTCAGGTATGGAGCCATTAGAGTACAGTTTGTATTATGGGACGAGGTTTGTACTTTACATGGGACTTTATTATAGCCATATGTGTTCCATATGTATCTAATTTCAGTCACTATTTTTAAGAACAATGTCAGGGTTCCAGTCATTGGCTGTGTATGACGTCAATACCCCCCAGATGAGCGGGAAGGCTCAGCAGGTGTATGCTGTGCTGCCCTCTGACGATACTAAGGAATACGACCAGTTGAAGGACGTGATCTTGAGACGGTACGACATTATATGCATTAATGAAGAAATCTACAGACAGCGGTTTCGGGCGGCGATGAAGAGTAGCGAGGAGTCAAATTGTGAGTTGGCGGTGAGAGTGAAGTATCTAGCAGCGAAGTGGCTGAAGCAGCAGACCACGGTGGATGGCGTCACAGAGGCAATCTCTCAAGAACAGCTACTCAACACCTTACAAGCTAATGTTTGGGTCTGGGTGCGAGAGCGAAAACCCAACAACATATGTCTGGAGGCGGGTCAGCTTGCTGACGACTACGCTCAAGCGAGGAAGCAGGCAGGAGGGGACTTAAGGAGCGAGGACTCCAGAAAAGGAGGCTGGGGTAAGCAGTCCAGCGCAGTTCAAGAGAAGGGGCGGGGCAGCGAGGAGCTCTCGAAGAAGGACGAGGATGGAAAGAGCCAACCCTACAGTAAAGGACCAAGGTGCTTTTCTTGTCATCAGCACGGACATGTTGCAAGTAGGTGCTCTAGCAAAGTGGCTATGTACGGGGGCGTCAAGCGAATACCATTCTGGACTTTGATTCTTCATTCTACACAGAAGCTTTCTTAAAATATTGTGACCCATTAATGTCACTAATTCGTTTACTATGTCATGAGACATGAACTTTCCCTCCTTAACCCAATGTTTCAGTATAGCGCTATTCACAGTCCACACTGAGAGCAACTGAGGTAAATTGCCTTCGTTTTCAGAATGTCCTCTTAATGCAATGCCCTGACGCAGAATGAATTTCATTGCTGACAGCTGGTTTAGCAAACCCAATCTTCGATCTGCCAAAATCTTGGCCGATTCATTACTCAGTTGCTGGGCTACTGTTGGTCTGCTAACAGTGCTCCATATCAAAATAGCTTCACTATGGGATGCTGAGGTATCATGCGTTAAAAATTTCTCAAGTGCTTTCTTAATGTTATCAAATCCGCTTAGTAAATGCATCGTCACATTTATTTGCAACTTGCAAAAATGTGTTATGTGACAATATCGGCAATACAAACAAAACACCTTTTTGTCAGGCACAACGTAATCCATGAATATTTTTGGTACCACAAACATGTAAAATACCTTCCAATTTTAGAAATTTGCTGAAAAATCGCTTTCTGTTTAGGCTGAACGCTTCCATTTCATTACTACAGCATACGGCTGAGCACCCAACAAACCCGTTGTATCGTGTCACTTATTATTGCAGCACTCTGTCCAGGTCCACTGACGCATCAGTGACTTGAGCCACAGGTACACATGTTGTTTCTTGTTGTGCAATTATACCGATACTACATGTTGTATTGCAATTGATCGTACGCTGACTCCTTTTTGGTGTTGCTCCTTCTGGATTTTTTTCAACTTCCGACCAGGCATCACTCAACAAAACTTGTCGCCACTTCATTGGCATCAAATTAAAGTAATGCGTCTCGGGAACAAAACACAGGTCAGAATCACAGCTGTAGATAATAAGCCTTTTAAAGCCTACCAGTAGGATAATAGAATAAATCGCCAAATCCGATGCGGCAACGAACTCCGGGACAGCAAGTTGAATCTCACACTTCAGTTGACAAACTGGACAAAAACACCTCAGTACTACTCCTAAATGCAGCGGCGAACCAGAACAAACTTAACAGCTAAAGGCAAAGCAGAACGAATCTCACAGAACTTAACACCGAACACACGAGCGAATGATGAATACGGCACGTTTTTAACACATTGCCCGTTCACTCGCACTTCATATTCTATAGCTATCGTACTGTGTATGTTAATTGGGCCCCGCTCCCCCGTATTAGGCCCGTAACGGTATCCGCTAAATCTAGCGATGGGAATCCAACAACCGACAATAATTAGATACTGATACGGCAGTATACGATCGATCGTATATTGTCATAATTTAAATTTGGGGACCTTGCGCCCCCCCCCCCCCCCCCCCCCCCCCCCCCCCCTCCCCTGATAGGACTGGGACGATAAGCGGGAAGTTAGTGCACGACATAATTCTGGATACGGGAGCTTCGAAGACTATTATTAGGATAGACCTAGTTCCTAAGGGGAAGATGCTAGATAGATGTGTGGAGATCAAGTGTGCGCATGGGGACGAAACTACATAACCTTTAGCAGACGCAAAGGTTTGCATAGACGGGAAAGAGTACTACATAGAGGCAGCAGTTTCAGACAGGTTACCAGTGTCAGTACTATTGGGGAGGAAAACATTGGGGACGATGCCGCGGAAGCTGCGCGAATGGTACGCAAAGGAGGGGCAAGAGACACGATGGCTGTAACTACCAGAGCTCAGGCGAAAGAGAAAGAAAAGCAGGAGTTCGTGCTTAGAAGAAAAGAGATATAGAAGATGGTACTGTTTCCACTTCCTGGAGATGCTGGAGGCAACAAGACCGATCTATTACTGACCTGGGGAGTCAAGCATCATAGAGCAGTACCAGGAAAGCGAAAAAGCAGTGGAGTCTGATGGAAAACGGCAGGAATGTCCGGGAGTGGATTCCGAAAATGATTTGTTCCTACTTAACGAGCAAGAGCAATAAAAAGATAGGAAAGGAAGCCTGAACATCTCTGCTGCCGAGCTGCGGGAGCTGCAGAACAAGGACGAGTCACTGGCGTGCGTGAGGGAGGCTCTGGAAAGTGGCTGTCCAGAGGAGGTAACTTGTTATGTGAGGAAGGAGAGGCTGATAATGCGCTGTTGGAAGCCAAAGAATCACGTTTCAGATGGGGAGGAGGTACTTCAATTGGTCCTTCTCAAACCAATGTCGAGAGGCAGTTCTGCGACTGGCACATGAAATACCTCTGTCGGGACATCTGGGCAAAAAGAAGACAGTAGAGAGGGTTTTACGACGATTCTATTGGCCAACGTTGCATCGGGATGTGGTTGAATGGTGCAGAACCTGTCCAGAATGCCAGAAGACTTCCTGGGCGTCCCGTTACAGCAAGGCTCCCTTGATTCCATTGCCTATTGTGGAGGAACCGTTTTCCCGTATAGTGAGGGACAACGTAGGCCCTCTCCCTCGAAGCAGATCTGGCAACAAGTTTATTCTGGTGGTGTGTGATTACGCAACCCGATATCCTGAAGCTATGCCACTGAAGTCCACCATAGCAGAACATGTGGCAGAGGAGTTAATAATTCTCTTTGCAAGGGTAGGAATTCCTCAAGAGATCCTAACGGATCAAGGAGCCAGCTTCACGTCCAGTCTGTTAGTAGAACTCTATAGGCTTTTAAAAGTGAAGCCCATTCGTACAAGTCCATACCATCCACAGACTGACAGCCATGTAGAAATATTCAACGGCCCACTCAAGTCCATGCTGCGGAAGGCAGCTACAGAGGATTGGGATAAGTTGATCCCCTACCAGTTATTCACGTACAGGGAGGTCCCTCAAGCCTCCACGGGTTTCTCGCCATTCCAACTTGTGTACGGGCGACAAGTCAGAGGCCGCTGAACGTACTTAAAGAAGAGTGGAAAGCGAGTAAGAGGGCAAGTGAGAGCGTTGTCTCTTATGTCCTGGGGGTGCATGAGAAACTCGAAAAGATGTCAGTTATCGTACGGCAGAACCTGGAAACGGCACAGAAAGTGCAGAAGACCTGGTATGATAAGAACGTAAGGCAGCGGGAGTTCAATGAAGGGGACGAGGTCCTGGTACTACGGCCGCCGTCTAAAAGCAAGCTATTAGCAAGTTGGCAGGGGCCCTATCCAGTTCAGAGAAGAGTCTCTGAATTTGCGTATGAAGTGGACATGACGGATAAAAAGAAGCGAAAGAGAATCTTCCACGTCAATATGTTGAAGACGTGGGCGCGTCCCAAGATTGAAGTGTGCAGCTTGGCGGAAGAAACTTCTCCTATTGAAGGATATGAAGAAGAGTGCTTACCACTCTGGGAGGGCGGATCTTGAAAATAACTTGAAATACATGGAACAGCTATGGGTGTGCTGTGTAGATATCTATCATTGTGCAATCAATGAACTGGTAAGAAAACGGTTGCTAAACACATGTGAAGACAAAACTGTCACTTTTTGTTAATGGATTAAGCTGAAATGAGTCTGGTAAAAAATAGCATAGGCACTGCTTTAGCTTGCTGTTTCAGAGAATAAGATAGGTGGTGACTGTGCTGTGTGTGCATATTTATTGTAATGTCATGTAAGATCATTTTAAACCACATTCTTGGAGTAGGCAAAGAGTGGGCAAATGGTATTTGTAGAGCGCTTTGTTTTTTACTGTAGAAGGTACAGAAAGATTTTTACCATAGTATTGTGGGGCAACTGCCTACATAAAATCTTAGATTTAGGTATTGTTTCCAATAGTGCAGTAATAGCTGCTGTGCATTGAATATTACAGACACATGCAAAGAATGAAAAAAGAACTAAATGCAAAAAAAAAACTACACTATACACCTTATGTCTAAGAGATGTTGAATCTTTATGCAGATACCCAGATTCACCATCTCCTAGCCCTAAAGCTGTTTAATTCGAAATAGCATGCGGTGATTTAAATATACATAGATCAAGAATCTGAATGATTGAAAAAAGTGCAGTTTAGAAATAATTTTTACATCTACATGTATGTGATTAAACACAAAGAATCTTACAATTTGAGATGATCAAACTTCCTAATCCATTAAAACATTGAAATTAATCACTGACTTATGAAAACTAGCAACTAATACAATCTGTGGTCACGAATTTAGTGGGCCTTGCTGTAGCTTACAATCAAATTGATTCCATCACTCCATAACTACTTACCATTATTAATATGATGCTAAATAACTGAATTTAATAATGAATTACTTGTTTGGTATTTTCAATTGGAAGACAAAGGATTGGATTTCATTGTATTGACCTCAGCAAGGTGATTTATGACATCATCCTTTCAAATTAATGTTAGCATAAACAAATTTATAGAATATGGATCATGTAATACATGTAAGTAAACTAAATCATTACCATCACAAATCATGCCAAATATTCAACATGATCCAACTAGTGTTAATAAATACATGTATTAGCTGTCAATCTACATGTATAAATAAGTCAATCCTCAGATAGCCTCAATAGTTAGTTATAATATTATTTTGACTGAGTTGATGAACAAATCGATTATTATTATCATAAATTTAAATACAGTAATGTATCAAATTTTTTTCGTTTCATGATGATACTGAAATCACCATTATTAGTGCAATTTATTACAATTACTGTCATTGTTTTACTGTTGATTTTAATCGACTAATCTTTATTAAGTTGGGTTCATTTTTATTATTTTCCTAACAAGTGCCTATTGTAGAGTAAATGCATTTGACTATTATTAGCACTAGGATACAAAAAGTGTTCACAACTGCAATAATTGTTCCGATTTGTATGTGTACCAAATGATGGACACCTCAGGATGGTCACTACCAAATCAGGCTAATATGCTAACTTCATGCGAACAGGCACACAACAGGTGAGACAGAAAAATGACGCATGGTGTAATGTAACAGTTACGCAAAAGCAAACAAAACCATACACTGAGAGTGTAAAATATGCCTCTATTCAAGGCATGGCTATCTATAAGAACATTATCAGTTTCATAGAGCTTATTGCCATCTCATTGGCAACATAAATTACTTTTGCCAGGAAATGCCAATAAATGGAAGTTTAGTAGCGAATGGTTTTAAGCACCATAAACTGTTTCTGCAAAACATGTATACCATACTTATTGTTTTGCAACCACCAAATCAAAGCACAAGTGCAAGACCATGTAAATATTGCCATAGTCACAAAGTAATTAACCTTACCTCTACTTTGTTCATGAGAGTGTACCTAACAATGGATTAGACAATGGAAAATTATTGAAAAGTACATCTGCACATGCTCCAAGAAAAAACAAATGTTGTGGTCAAGATGCTTGGAGTAGGATAGAAAGACCTTTTACTAGTGAAAGTCACACATTTTGTTTTAAAGTTACAAGCCCTTGACGAAATGTCACAGAGAGACACTACAAAAATAAACAAATTACAACTGAATGACTAACTATCATATAATGAAATACTTTCAGGAGTTACAGCAAAGAAGTTACAGTGCTCACAAGTTACGTGAATTTGACCACCTCTGATATGGAAAAGACAACTATGTATGATATCCTAATAAATAACTTCACTATGTATAACAATATAATCACTTGGATATCATGAAACACAACACAAATGAAACGAGTGATAATTCACAGCTTACAAAAGAAAAACCATGTAGCCAATTATGATGGTCAAGTTATACCTTTATTCAAGTTAACCCCCCCCCACCCCGTCTAGTTCTTTGCCTGAGTGACATCAGCAGTAAAAGGTCCATTACATGGCAATCATGGTATAAAAGGTTGAGAACAAACAAATTCACAAATGTACTGACTGTATAGATGGCATTGGTAATTTTGCAGATTGCCTAATGGTCTAATGTGCATCTCACCTTGCTTTGGAAAGCTTTCAATACTTCTATTATTTCATTGTGACCTTTTATCACTGCTATGTCCAGGGCGGTTTTCCCATTCTGAAGAATGCAAATTGTATGACATCACTCATATGGGTGTTGTTACTGTTACTACAAAATGAATCTTTGTGCATTTTATTTGGTAGTAGTAATGGCAACTGGATAACTAATATTCTTATGTAAGCCGATGGCTATTGTAAAGGTTTAGAGCACATTAAATATACAAGAACTTTGCTGACATACAAGTACCCATATGAGTGTAGTATTCTAAATATAGATGTGACTAACGTGGTGGGAGGTCCTGCAACTAAGGGTCTAAAAATGATTGCACATGTTTCATATGACAAAGAGATACCCACAAATTTCAGGGCAAGTAGCAGAATGGCTGGACTGTACATATAAATGATGCATGCAATAACCCTTCCCGGCAAATAATAAAGAAAGGTTGCAAAGCTCATTAGAAATGACTAGTTGTACATTAATCTAGCCCAAATGATATGCATCCAAACACTGCATTATGCACAGGAGGTATTTTCTGCACTGCTACAGCTGTTAACTGACCTCACATCAGATAGTCTCTTATTATAATCATTTAGGCGACTCCATAATTAAATTAGTGACTTGGCATACCAAACTGTCTATACTGTGGAAGCACTTCTATTTTAGTATTATACATATACATGTGCAATGCCATTGGGATCCACAAATATTATCTTACTTCTCATGCACAAAGTCATTGGGTGCATATTGTGCCTAGAAGTTCATTCTTTAAAATACATAGTGTCAGTGATTATAACCATAGTTTCCATGAAACGGAACCTGACGCATAGATTTTAATGTTTGAGTGTACATGTAATGCTTGTGTTGAAATGTATAGCTAATGAAAATTCAGAGCCTTACAACTCCATGACAAATACTCTGATTCTACGTGCACAAGAAGCAGCGTGTAGAGGACGTTTCAGACTTCTAGAATATCAAAAATTTGGAATTTTTAATATGTCCTTTTATCTCTGATTTTATTCATGCGCATGACCTCTTTCATGTTTCATGCGACCACTCCGTCATCTGCCACATGTCATTGCTACTCCATATAAATTATTACATGATCCACCATGTTGATGCCCAGGTTTTACGAATAAATCATGTGATGAAAAAGGTAAATTGTGGCTGTTTACTATATTCGTTGCTTGTGGGTTGTTTGCTAGTTGTGCCAAATGCTACATGTACATTGTAGAAAGTACTTGTGGCAGCCTCCCAAGGCCTACTGTTCCTCGCTAGCTGGACTTAAAGAGTTTAGCGTTGGGTTTTGAGATGATTTGTTTATCGATTCCATGAGCATCATTTGAGGGAGCTTTACATTTGATAGCCAGCTCGAAAAGCAAAAGGTTGAAATAATAGTGGCTAAGAAAAAAGTGGGGTGGGGGGACCATTTTTAGCAGAGGGGGACCATTTGTAGCAGAGGGGGACCATGGGTGTGACCATGACAGTCCAGAGGGGACTATCTGTAGTGCCATGTGGTCCAGCCAGAGCAGTATACTTCATGTACATTTCTGGCTTCATAATCAATCAGCATCATTAGTCAGATATAGGTCAGAAATAAGGTACCAGTACTTTAAATCAATTGATTTATTTCTTCGGTGTTGTGGATACTGATTTTCAGTCCCCCTATGCAACAAAATCATAGCTAGTGTAGATCTTGTAGATCTTACTTCCTTCCTAAAACTTGAGTCGATGAAAGCAGAGAGTGCTCAATTGAAACACTACCAACTGGCATACTGAGAACGATTGTGAAGACTCCTACTAATTGGTGACACAGCCAGGTTCTGTTAAGCATGCAGCCAACAGGGATTAAATCTCCATTTATTTCTAGAAGGAAACTTAAATGCAGCAGGCTTCTTCCATGTGTTAGCTGGATGATAAGCATAAACTGTTTTGTATCCCTGAAGCCTCACTTTCATTGCTACATTTGCCAAACAACAATGCTATTACCAATAGAACACTCATCAGACATTGAAACACCTAGAGGGGCAGTTGCTTCCTTTTTATTTTATATTGGGGCTCTGTCCTTCACCTGTACTTGACTATAGTGGCTGATAAACACAAAGCTATGTGGCCACTGTCTATTCACAATCAAGCCGGTGTCCACTCAGAATTAACAACTTACAATAATTAAGGCGTGCACACAGTCAAATATTTGGCTCATGTACTGTATTTAGCACAAAACTCAGCACAGCAAATTTAACTGACCTACGAGATAGACCATACATGTGTCAATATTGTATCTACCATCATCGATGCACACATTTATCCACTGTTGCCATTGCAAGGTGTAACACCAAAACACTTGTTTGACGTGCACATCTTTAGTATATTATCACCCTCCCATCATCCATCCCTCCATTACCACTATCCATTCCACGCTTATAAATGCACATTAAATGATTTCCACCATTGCCACCTTAAATAGAAATATGGAAAGGACAACAATTCAAATACTGTCAAAAACAAAACCTAGTCATTGTGGGATGTGCTGAAAGGATGGAGAAGGGAGGAGAGTCTATATTAATGCCTCCATATTGAAAGAAGTGTACATTTATAGTACATCATCACCACTCCATCATCCACCTCATCCATCACCGCTACCATTACTTTGCATGTATATTTGCTTCACAAAGCTTACACATCACCATCTTACTGTAATGTATACAATTCCACTCTTAATGTATATCATGATCCACACATACCTGGATCAAAAGGCATTTTTAATGAACTGAACTAAACCCCTCAAGTGAAAATCAAGTTTACTATACAACAAATCATGTTTAAATCTTCCCAACCTTTGCAGTGTGATTGACATTAGCTCCTGCTTCAATGAGTGACTTCACTATTTCAAGATGTCCATTCTGACTTGCAACAATCAAAGGACTTGCATCATCCTACAATACAAATACAAATACAAATCCCATCATTAACCCAGAGATTATTCTACTTCATTCTTTATGGAGCTCCTGCATAAATATGACAGGAGCAAAACACATAAATGGTATATTCACTCTTCAAAACATGCACACAAATGAATGGGAATGTAGGACAAAGGACAGCGGGATGGCACACCCAGTTAGCCTTTGAAAAATACTGTCCTTGTGGCACGTGATGAAAGAATGGGGGAGGTGCCTCCATATACACATTTATGACGTTACCAATAAACAATGCATATACTATGGAGAATGCAATATTCTATTGTCATCACATGGCTATTGGAAATATGCACAGGGGTTGCTTATTAAACATAATGACATAACTGTGTTGTAATACACTATGATAGACATATACCTAATTCACGTGCAGATGAAATGTTTTATACGCCCATGATCTTGTAGCCACAAATACATAGCACGCATACACACTCATGTGTATGATACAGTGAATAGTACAGAGCATATAATGCCACATCTCCCCTATAGAAAACAATGAATAATTATATTCATGTACTTGGGTACTGTCAAACAGTACTTCCATTAATACATGAGTAACACATTTATCAGCATCTCTCACTTCCCCATTTAGTTGTTCAATTGAGTATCTTCATATACTGTATCGTGCAATATCGTACTGTACACATACATGTACATGTATTCATTTGTTGGTTGTAGAATCAGAATAATAACACTTAAGACTTGTTGCATTGGGGGACATACAGAGAAACATTTTTTTCAACAATACATTCTTTCTATGGATCAGTGCGTTTGGTGTGTCACTTGTGTTGTAATATTGGCTTTCATTAGCAATGATAGAATTAGTTGAATGTCTTAACTTGCTTATCTTTCCTCTTCATCATCCTTTATTTATAATAGCTTCCTACAACAACATGTCATGAAGTAAACATCACTTACACCAGATGTGCTATATTCACGTCAGCAACTGTTCACAATAAGCACATACTACAACATTATGATGACCATCCTCTATGCCAAATCCACTGCTGTTCATCAATGCAGTGAACAGAGCGGATCCAGTACAAGGCGTAGTGTGTACATAGTTTTATGTGACCTGCTGAAGTATGATGGCACTACACACCATTTGTGTATGGATAACGTTCATACTGTCACACTCACTTCAGTAGAAGTACTGAGTTAAAGTGGAAGTGTGACGCTAATTTTTCAAGCTGGCTTATAATAATTAGGACAACTTCTGAAAATAATAACACGGAAAGTTCTCTATCTCTTCCCTCAACCTGAGCCAACCTCTTCCTCACACCCTCCCTTATTACACCCTATCTCACCACCTCCGTACCTGATCTTCCACACCCTTTTCTTATCACAACCACACCCACCTCACAAAACCCTCCATTCCCATCATCCTTCCTCACATTCACCCTCCCCATATCCTCTCTTAGCATGCTCCCCAATCACATGGTAGGATCACTGGATAAACTGGTCACACCACCAAACTATCAGGCAAGATAATTGGGGAGAGAATATCTTTATTGATGTCATGTGTCTATTGTACATGTACATGTATTCTGCAATTGGTGGGACATTTTAGACATTCAAAGCCACTTCTCAAAAATATTTAATGTAACCAATGGGTTTAACAAACCACTCGGAAAATAAGTCTTCAGACAGAACAGAGATGAAATGGTAGTCTGACAAAATGTATGTTCATGTTTGTACACGAGTTTGATTTTGAGTAGTAATGAAATTTAGACAACAAATTCATTTGCAAAGCAACAGCCATGTGAAAAGGAAACGACAGTCTAGGACCTTTACAGAAGGTAATATTATATACACACTTGGTTATCTTGAATAGTTGGTCTCAATATACTACTTGAGAAGTCCATACAATTTATTCTGCTTGATAAACAATTTTCATAATCAGTTATAAGCTTTGGGATGTGATATCCATGTATCAGTGATGACAGAGGTTAGTGTTGAGCACAACAGATGTGACATATCAACGTGAGTATGTGGGAGAAGTGAGCATGACAAGGAGCATAAAAGAACTTATTTGTATTTCATTTCAATTCCATCCTTTCTATGAGGCACCATTGATTCCCAATCTGTATAATATGAAATTGTATTCACATTAGTGTGGTGCCTTGATGCCTCATTCCTCCAATATATTAATCTACTTAGTGCTGCAGAAAAGTCATTTCATTGAAGTGTGTTACAGGCTACATGGAACCATGACAGAGACTGGAGAAACCTATTGTACCCGACCCATTCGAAAGAGCATGTGGCTTTCAGTGAAGGTAAGTGAAAAGACAGACTGGATACATTTACCTGATCTGTTACATTCATGTCCACATTACCCTTCGTCACAATTCTTCTCACAGTGGCTATGTCTCCATTACGTGCAGCCGAGAGCAGTATTGTTGCTGCTGCCTGCATGTGTGGAACAATAATGTCCCTCATAAGTACAGTGTAGATCAAATCCAACATGTGACATGCCTCACATGTCTGTACGCAATAGACACAACCTACAACATATGAGGGTCAGAGGAGGAAGAGATAATGCACAGAACTACAAAGACTGTAGCAATGCCCATGTGTGTGATCATGTGACATGCAGTGAATATTTACATGATCATGTGACATGCAGTGCCCATATGCGTGATTATGTGATATGCAATACCCATATACGTGACCACGTGACATAATACCCTTGGGGAATCCCATGATTCTATGTGAAATCATTCATTTATTCTCACTCGGCACACACTGTATGCCCATACAGTAACACACCCTAAACTTAAGACACAATGATTATCAGAAAACAGTTTCTAATCTTTATTGGATCTCTGCCCTCACCTCCTTTACTACTCTTCATTCTTATATTGCAATCGTGCTATGATCTCCATGCAGGTTATATCTGCATAGCCACTATTAACCCAATGTGGAAATACATTCCTGTGAGTGTATCTATACATTTGACAAGGCAGTCCACTGGTATTTGGATTCTAGTCTGTGCTGCACCAGTACAATCACATGTGCACTACAATTTGCATTCACAGTCAGTGCAGTCCAGTGGGCTGTTTTTCTAGTACCATGCACATGCGAGACAGAGATCATTTAGCAAAATTAACTTTCACCTAAACATCAGGTCAATCACAATGCGGCTTAATAGCACAGATGAACTTCGCAGATCAATCTCCATTTTAAATACCAGACGTCACTGATATTGATTTTACTGTAAAACAAAGATATTTGCATTTGTTGTGCAGGACGATAGACCATGTAATTTTGTGTAATTATCATGCTGCTAACTGCAGTAATTATGTATACAGTCCACTGCATTTTGAGGATATCACAAATAGTAGTCTTCAACCCCAAGTTATTGAAGCATCACAAACAGGGACATCAAAAGTAATGACGGCTGAATGCCAACTTATATTAATTTCAATACCTTCAGCAGTTATGGTAATTGTATAGCTCAATAATTGAAAGTCAATTTATTGAAGAGTTAATGCAACAATTAATACCAAAATAGGAGTGGATTGATATGGTTTTATCATGATAGTTTCTCCTGAACCCATTAATAAAATCGAAAGATTAATTACAAGTGTTTTATATATTATCATTCTACTATTCATCATTCACCTGTGGTGCTGAGGCTCTGCCGGCTCGGGTTTGTCGAGCTAGAGCTGTCACGATAATTTTGGTCCGGCGATAAATTTGGTCCCGGACTAATATTCTCTGAGAAAATTGGTCCGCCCGGACCAATTTTTTTTTAAATAATGGTCCGGGTAAGAAAAAATTGGTCTGGCTAAATTACATATGCCACGTGCATCTAAAATCGAAAAATGGAGGATGAAAAGGTAGAAGACGATCTCATTCAGGAGGTTTATACTTATTTGACTGTGAAACGGTACCCTGATGGAGTTTCAGAAGGTAGAAAGAGTGTGATAAGAAAGAAAGCCACGAAGTTTATGATTTCTGACGATAGAATGATGCTGTACAAGCATAAAAAGAAACAGAAGGTAACGTGTGAGGTGTATACGTGCCTATTTGTTTAGAGGAATAGAGTCTTTTTTCGATTAGTAACATTCGTTCATTACGCGTCGTTTTTGATTTATAGGAACAGCTCCTGCGGTACATATTGAACCATGACGAAAGAAGAAAAATTATGCTGGCTTGTCATGTACATCATACTTCAGGTCATATGGGTAAAACGCGAACTTTGAGCAAGATAAAGGAACACTTTATGTGGCACGGAATGGTGAAGGATGTTTATGAACTGGTTAGTTAGGCTGAGATTTTGCTTGGGCACAAACTGTACATTGCAAATGTATATGTATGTGTGTACTCAGTAACCCTCATGCACTTTGGTTACATCAGGTTGCAATTTTTGCTTATATTTCAGCTTACAACTTGCAATGGTGCCAGAGGATGAACCGGAAGTTGACCCGAGATGCACCCAATCTCCGTTAAAGCCCCTTGGTACATGCTTGGCATCGATTTTATCGGTCCACTTAGCCCGGCAAGCGAAGATGGAAGTAAATACATACTTACGATCAGTGACTATTTCACGAAGTGGGTCGAAGTCATATGTTACAGTTGCAAATTGTCTATTTAAGGTAAGCTAGTACATACATATATGCATACTTACATGCTTGCAAACAAACACACACATGCATGACATAACAAAAGAAACATAAAAACAATGTCAAAATACATCCCAGTTTGAGTTTTAAAACAAATATATAACACAGCACCATGCATAGCCGAAGTCATGAGTATCTTTTGACCTGTTTTCCAACTTAAAGCCATTCTAAATTGATTAGAATCGTAGTTTAGAATGTTAATGTTTAGAAACCTGATTTGTGCTATCCGGCAATTCATACATATATATCTTCTTGTGCATGCAGGTGTTCATGTGGATGGGAGTGCCACGGGTTTTACTGTCTGATAATGGAACAGAATTTTGCAATAAAGCTAATGATACCCTTAATGAATTGCTTGGCATCAAGAAAAGGCTTACAACACCGTATCACCCACAAGTAAGTTTATAGTTACTGAGATACATGTGCATGGGCTGCTTAAATATAACCAAGCACCATTTCAAAATTGTATTAATGAGGTCCTACATTTCTGACATAGATATCCATTTTCTCTTATTGTAGGCTAATGGACTCGACGAACGTTTTAACTAGACTTTGCAGAATATGCTGGTCAAATTTGTATCCTCTAAAAAAGAAAAATGGAGCATATATCTGGACACTTGTGCATTCACTTATAATACATCTTGTCATAATTCCACAAAGTTTACACCTTTCTACTTAATGTTTGGCCGACAAGCTTATCTTCCTGTTGATGCTGACTTTCAGATTCAGTCTCCTGAGGAACTATGTACTGGTTATTTTGAATTAAAGGATCCAGACATGTCATCGAAAGAATATCAGTTAGTCTTGGAAGAAGCAAAACGAAACATCTTAGAAGCTCAAATGAAACAAAAAAAAAATTATGATAAGAAACATTCAAAACCTGGAAAGTTTCAAGTCAATTCACTAGTCCTAAAATTGGATTTTAAACCGAAAAAATCAAAGGGAGGTAAATTAAAGGATAGATATGTGGGTCCATACAAAATCCTCAGTTGCCTTCCTCATGGAGTCTACAACTTGCAGGATAATAAAGGCATTACAATTCGTGCAACAGGCAGCCATCTAAAAATCTTCCACCCTGACCCCTCAGCCTCCATTTCAAACAGTTCCAAAACAAGCCCTGTTGATGATTTTCCTTCTGTAAAGGATAGTGATCAATCATGTCGCAAGGATTCAAAGTGGTCTCCTGCCATCTCTGAGGATGACCCACCATCAGAAGGTGAATCAAGTCACTCTGTCGATGAGGATCCCAAGAGCTCTCCAAAATCTAGAGCCATCTCTGAGGATGACCCACCATCAGAAGATGAATCAAGTCACTCTGTCGATGAGAATTCCAAGAGCTCTCCTCCAAAATCTGGTGCCATCTCTGAGGATGACCCACCATCAGAAGGTGAATCAAGTCACTCTGTCGATGAGGATCCCAAGAGCTCTCCTCCAAAATCTGGTGCCATCTCTGAGGATGACCCACCATCAGAAGGTGAATCAAGTCACTCTGTCGATGATGATCCCAAGAGCTCTCCTCCAAAATCTGGTGCCATCTCTGAGGCTCCAAAATCTTGCACCTTTGGTGTCCATACGTCTGATGAAGACAGCACCAGTGCTTCAATTTGTGAGTGCAAGACCAGGTGCGCGACAAGACGGTGTCCTTGTAAGCAGATTGGTTTGTTTTGCAGTAAGTATTGCCACCCTAACCGAACATGTGTGAACAGTCATCAAGAAGCTTCTGAAACAGAACCCCTCTCCCTCAGTACAGAAGAAGAAACACCTGTTGAAAAAGTGTGGACTACTATAGGGGAGACAACGTTGTTAGAAGAAGAAAAGAGTATCTTGATGAACAGGGAATGGCTGAATGATAAAATTATTAAAGCTGGGATGCATCTTCTTAAAACAGCTTTTCCTCATATATCTGGATTTCAAGACCCAATGCTTCAAGTCACAAACACTTTCAATATCCAGAAGAGCACTGAATTTATTCAATGTTTGAATGTTGCTGGGATGCATTGGATCACAATAGCAACAGTATGCTGTACTCCTGGAACTATAAGGGTTTACGACAGTTTGAATAAGAAATTGACTAAAGCATTGAAGAACACTGTTGCTGATCTTTTGCACTCTAGCACAAAGAAAATCGAAGTGGAGTATGTTAATTGTCAGTACCAGCAGGGTTCTGAGGACTGCGGACTCTTTGCGATTGCCAATGCTTGCGAACTTTGCTTTGGCGGAGACCCATCTGTTGTCAAATACACTCAAGACGACATGAGGAAGCATTTACTGAAAGCATTTGACACGTTCCGTTAAATGCAGTTCCCTTCAAAGATGCGCAGAGTCTCACAGCATGTGTTGCAAAGGGAGTTCATTGATATCTATTGCACTTGCAGAATGCCTAACAATGGTCGGCCAATGATACAATGTGAAGTGTGCAAGGAATGGTACCACGTAGATTGTGTACGAGCACCAAGAAAAGTATTGAACAGTAGTGTGCGTTGGTGTTGTGGCTGTAAATAGTTTCTTTTCAAGTTGTGTATCTCATCCTCATTGTATTCATAATTAAACTAACATAAAATAAGGCCCGGACCATTTTTTTTAAAGTGGACCAAAATTACCGAGAATATTGGTCCGCCCGGACCAAAAATTTCAATGATAATTTTGGTCCGGGACCAAAATTACCGCGGACCAAATTTCCAGTGACAGAGCATCTCAGAGACAGTGCCCGGTCCTACATCCACCCCTGACCGCTAATTGTATCGGCCACCCGACGTGAGGATATAACTACAGCCTCATGCCTCTGGGGGTTCATGTCCTCGTGCTCTATACGTGCAATAATAGCTCAATCGGTAGATCAAGGGTTTGTGGAGCCAATTGTTGAGATTTGAAATCTCTCTTTTCACCTAGATAAGGTCAAACCATATGACCTGACCCTGAAGCCGATGCCGGCCATAGGTGGGCGATCACGGTACTCCATGGGTATGGGGCCTATGGTGCAGCATCTAATATCATGCCTGTGTCACATCAGTGCTAAAAGGTCCATCACATGGCAACGATGGTATAAAAGGGAAGCTAACAAAGAAATTACTAATGTACAGTGTACTTAGCTATAATAAAATTCGTTATATTACATATTGCTTGATGGTCTATTGTGCATCTCACCTTGCTTTGGGAATTTTTCAATACTTCTATTATTTCACTGTAACCGATTTCAACTGCAATATCCAGGGCTGTTTTCCCATTCTGAAAAATGCACATTGCATGTCGTCAGACATGTTGTTACTGATACTACAAATCATTGTGCATTGTAGTTGGTACAGTAGTTGTAATGGCACTGGTTAGCTGGAATATTAGCCATATGGCTATTGCAAACATATAGACATGATCTTTGTCTACATGCAAGTTCATGAATCTCAGTTGTTATATACATACATGTGTGTGATTTCAAAACATGGATATGACTAAGGGTCTAGAAATGATTGGACATCTTTCACATGACTAAGAGACACCCACTAAACTGTAACACTTCCGTCATCGTAGTGTTAGAAAACTTCAGTCCATATAAAGCAGCGAATGCTCAAATGAAATACTACCAACAGGCATACTGAGAAAGCTTGATACCTACTAAATGCTGACACAGCACGGTTCTGTTGTGCATGCAGCTGACTGGAATTGATTCTCCATTCACCACCATCCTACCATAACGTATACAATTACACTCTAGATGTGTGCATCATGATCCACACACACAAGGCTGGAGCAAAATGTATTTAACGAACTGAACTAAACCCCATGTGGGTCATTGCAAGACATATCAACACCACTGTTGACACCTATGATACAAAGATTCTACATTTTCAACTCCAAAGTCGAATCGCTTGGGAAGCACAAAGTGTGAAAACATTGACCACAAATGAAAACAATCAATATCTTGAAGTGAATTGCATTGTACAGCAGAAATACTGTTACCACATATGGCTACCATGAGAGGCTATATTTTATTAAATGGGTGTGGCTCCATTGTTCAAAATTGATTATGAAAATCATTTATTAGCTGCTTAATACTAAAACATCACTTTGTTTGGACTCCTTCCTCTTTTTATCAGAGAATAACAAGGCTCAAGCCATTCCCTTGACATAATGCGTTGAAGTGAGTATGTCCCTGAGATTAAAGAACTCTTACAAAGGTGATAATTTCATGCTACGTAAACGTCTATAGGTATGTTACGAAATACCGCATTTTCCTAAAGCAACACTATCACATTACATTATCCTTCTCTGCTCTGGACTACTGTACATAATATCTAAGATAGTGTTGCTTTAAACACAGTTCAGATATGGTTACTGCTACAACCAAACTAACCAAGACATACTGTAAGTGGTGACAAACTTCTATGATATGCATGTAGCTATGCTGGGTCAGCCTGGGCCTTAGCCTTAGACCCACATGGGCCACCTTAATTTACACACTCTGGGTTGCATCTTTTCCTCTGCATCACTGCCATGATGATGCTCTATTTAGTAAGACATGCTGCATGTCATACAATACACCATATGCAATGACTTATACCCCAAATGATCTTGTAGCCGAGTGTCAGTGTGAGCTGTGTTTTTGTTGTCGTTAAGGAAAATTGCATCCCCTTTACACACCACTCCCTGCAGGCTGTGCGGGCTTGGTTACATGTACATGTACACAGATATGCATTGATCATGAATGATGTCATATGTAGCTATGTGTATACTGACCTTATCAGTCTGATCAATATTAGCTCCAGCTTCAATGAGTGTCTTCACTACATCAGGATGTCCATTAAAACTTGATGTGTACAATGGACTCTGACCATTCTGCAAAACAAATGTCTGCATCTTAAAATAGTGGTGAGGGTTGAAACATTACATATGACAGATGTACAAAGAATGGTAAAATGTATTCTGGAGATGACCATTCCCATCACCAATGCAAGGTCATGCTCTCAAGTGAACAACTGAAGAGATATTTCCGAATCCTATGCTGGACTGCACCTATCATTGTTCCAGGTGTTTCTATAACTATTTAAATGGTTATTAACATAATGAAACACAAGAATGACATATGTCTGTGGACATCCCTTGTTGTGCATGTATGATCTTTGTGATGACATAATATATATATTGATGTAATTAGGTACTATTGAAAAGTCCTTCCATTAAAGTGTGTTACAGGCTGCATGGGACTATGACAAAGACTGGATAAACACCAACTGTACCCGGACCAAAGTGTGTGGCCTCTAGTGATGTTTAGCAAGATGACAGACTGGACACACCTACCTCATCAGTTACATTCACGTCCACATGACCCTCGATCACTAGTCTCCTCACAGTGGCTATGTCGCCATCACGTGCAGCCGAGTGCAGTCGTGTTGCTACTGCTGCCTGTGCATGATAATGTCCCTCATAAGTACAGTGTAGATCAAATCCAACATCACATGTCTGTACACAACACAATACATACAGTGTACAACATATGATGGTCAGGGGAGGAGGAGATAATACACAGTACAAAGTCTTCAGCAATTCTCATGTGCATTTTGAGGACATTATTAATAGCAATCTTCAACCCCACCCATTAATGGACTATACAGTGTAATGTCTTTGAAGATACAAGACCTTATAGAAACGTCACTAACTGGCACTTTAAAAAACAAAATAATTGATAGTTAAATGCCTACTTATCTATCAAATACCTTCAGCGGTTATGGTTAAGAAGTTACAACACTCACAAGTTACCAGAAGTTTACCCCTCCCCCCACAATATGGAATAACACAACTTTGTGTGGATATCCTCATATGCAACTTGACTATGTTTCTTGTACAGAAATCACTTGGCCATGAATGAAACTAGTGATGATTTACAGCTTAACAAACTTTTAAAGGAAAAGCTTGTAATTATGATGGTTATGAAGGTACAATTTTCATTTCATTTTTATCGTTTATCCCCTCCCCCCCCCCTCCCTAATTCTGTGCCTGTGTGACATCAGCGGTAAAAAGGTCCGTAAAAATGGCAATGATAGTATAGAAAGGGAGCAAACAAGTTAGAGTGAAATTAAATTTACAAATGTACTGTATCCTTATCTATGAATAACTATGGTTATATTATGATGGTCTAATGTGTATCTCACCTTGCTTTGGGAATTTTTCAATACTTCTAGTATTTCACTGTAACCGATTTCCACTGCTATGTCCAGGGCTGTTTTCCCATCCTGAAGAATGCATATTGCATGTTGTTAGGCATGTCGGATATGTTACTAATACTACAAAAAGAGCCTTTGTGCATTTTAGTAGTGGCAACTGGTTAACTGAAATATAAGCCACATGGCTTATGCAAAGGTTTTGACTACATACAATAGACATAATCTTTGTCAGCATGCAAGTTCATGAATCTCAGTTGTTATACCCAATAAAAAATAAAACAAATTATAGTTGAATGCCTACTTATCTTAACATCAATTACCTTCAGCGGTTATGGTTAAGAAGTTACAACACTCACAAGTGACCAGAAGTTTACTCCTCCCCCGCAATACAGAATAACACAACTTTGGGTGGATATCCTCCACAGTGTACAGAAATCACTTGGCCAACAATGAAATACAACAAAAACGAAACAAGTGATAATTTACAGCTTAACAAACTTTTAAAAAAAGGAAAAGCTTGTAGTTATGATGGTACGATTTTCATTTCATTTGTATAGTTAATCCCCCTCCCCCCCCCCCCCCCCCCCCCCCCCCCCTCCTAATTCCGTGCAAGTGTGACATCAGCGGTAAAAAGGTCCGTAACATGGCAATGATGGTATACAAAGGGAGTCCAGTCCGTCATCTTGCTAAACTTCACTGGAGGTCCCATGCAGTTAGAGTGAAATTATAAATATATATTATTAATGTACTGTGTACTAATCTATAAATAACATTGGTTACATTACTTGATGGTTTAATGTGTATCTCACCTTGCTTTGGGAATTTTTTAATACTTCTATTATTTCACTATAACCGATTTCCACTGCTATGTCCAGGGCTGTTTTCCCATCCTGAAGTATACATATTGCATGTCGTCAGGTATGTCGGATATGTTACTAATACTTGAAAAAGAGCCTTTGTGCATTTCATTTGGTAGTAGTAATGGCTACTGGTTACCTGGAATATAAGCCACATGGCTTATGCAAAGGTTTTGAGTACATACAATAGACATAATCTCTTTGTCAGCATGCAAGTTCATGAATCTCAGTTGTTATAACCCAATAAAAAATAAAACAAATTATAGTTGAATGCCTACTTATCTTAACATCAATTACCTTCAGCGGTTATGGTTAAGAAGTTACAACACTCACAAGTGACCAGAAGTTTACTCCTCCCCCGCAATACAGAATAACACAACTTTGGGTGGATATCCTCCACAGTGTACAGAAATCACTTGGCCAACAATGAAATACAACAAAAACGAAACAAGTGATAATTTACAGCTTAACAAACTTTTAAAAAAAGGAAAAGCTTGTAGTTATGATGGTACGATTTTCATTTCATTTGTATAGTTAATCCCCCTCCCCCCCCCCCCCCCCCCCCCCCCCCCCTCCTAATTCCGTGCAAGTGTGACATCAGCGGTAAAAAGGTCCGTAACATGGCAATGATGGTATACAAAGGGAGTCCAGTCCGTCATCTTGCTAAACTTCACTGGAGGTCCCATGCAGTTAGAGTGAAATTATAAATATATATTATTAATGTACTGTGTACTAATCTATAAATAACATTGGTTACATTACTTGATGGTTTAATGTGTATCTCACCTTGCTTTGGGAATTTTTTAATACTTCTATTATTTCACTATAACCGATTTCCACTGCTATGTCCAGGGCTGTTTTCCCATCCTGAAGTATACATATTGCATGTCGTCAGGTATGTCGGATATGTTACTAATACTTGAAAAAGAGCCTTTGTGCATTTCATTTGGTAGTAGTAATGGCTACTGGTTACCTGGAATATAAGCCACATGTCTTATGCAAAAGTTTTGACTACATACAATAGACATAATCTTTGTCAGCATGCAAGTTCATGAATCTCAGTTGTTATATCCAAATGTGAGTGTAGTATTCAAAACATATGACTAATGTCGTGGGAGGGCCCAGCAACTAAGGGTCTGAAAATGATTGCACATCTTCCTGACAACTAAGAGATACCCACTAATGCATGTCTGTCAATGACTTATACCCCACATGATCTTGTAGCGCAGTATTGGGTGTGGGCTGTGTTTTTATTGTTGCTAAGGAAAATTGCAAAACAAGATCCACCATCACCTTCACAAACCACACCTGCAAGCTGTTTGGTTTGGTTACATGTACATATAGAGATGCATTGATCGCAGGTTATGATGTCATACACGTGTAGGTATGTGTGAATGTACATGTATTACAATGACACTTCACATATATGTATATGTACTAACCTTATCAGCCTGATTGATATTAGCTCCTGCTTCAGTCAGTATCTTCACTACATCAAGATGTCCATTAAAACATGATACGTACAATGGACTCTGACCAGCCTGCAAAACAAATGTCTGCATCTTAAAACAGGTGCAGGCTGAAACATTACATATGACCAGATGTACAAAGAGAGGCAAAATTTATTATGGAGATTACCATTCCCATCACCCATGGCAAGGTCATGTGCTCATGTGCTCAGGGGGACAACTGAACGACACCTTCAATTTGCACTGTGTATTGTATATCATAATGTATGCTTCTTAACGCTGCTGTTTCAAAACCTTTACTTTGTTTTGATTCTTTCCTCAGTTTAACTGTACTCCAGAACTGAGATTGAGATACAATATTATATCCGCGAAAAGGGGCGTAACGACAGAATGTAACACTTCTGTTTAAATGAATATGTATGGCTAACTAAAATTTAGAGCCTTACGACTATACTCAGATTCACAGAGCGTAAGAAACAATGCAGAGGACATTTCGGACTTCTAGAATATCAAAAGTTTGATATCCTGAAAAAACATGTGTTAGGTCCCTTTTGACTACCAACCAGCGTAAAGACATAAGTGGTGACAAGCTTCTATGATATGCATGTAGCTATGCTGGGTCAGCCAGGCTCTTAGCCTTAGGCCCACATGAACCACCTTAATTTAGACTCTCTAGGCTGCATCGTTACCATCACATCACTGTCACGATGATGCTCTATAGCCAGTAAGACATGCTGTGCATCATAAAATGCACCACATGAATAGTGATAGGACATTTTCGTGTCTTGGCTATTTCATACAGACTGTGGATCAACATGGCAAACGTGTATTCATTTATATTGTGTGATAGTCAAATCTGATTATGGTAGTATGCCTATTCTCAACATTCCACCAACCAAACTAGACAAAGAACAAGCAACTGAAGCTAAAGCAGACAACTTTGAAAATAAAAATAACTGAAAAGAAGTGATTAGATAAACAAAAATAAAATGGTTATCTGGCTAAATGTTTAGACTACCAACAAAATGTTGATAATCAATCCGCCTGTAAGCGTCAGCCATGTTTCAAGCAGCTAGTGGAGTTCAGGGACATTAAAACAAGCAGTATTTATTCAAATTACCTCTATTGTGTTCATCTTCAATAGTTGGCTCTGATACCAAGTTCATTTCAGATAGTTACTTGATATGATTGCATCGCTACTATTTTACCAATCAGTACAATTTCAATTTTTAAATAAGTTTGGTGACTAGTTTTGTATTGACTAGTATGCATCAGTTGATGATAGAAAATGGTTATGTAATTTAGCAACTTTACATAGAAGGTATACACATGTAGTTATGTGTGTACTTACCTTAGTGGCCTGATTAATATTAACTCCAGCTTCTATTAGTGTCTTCACTACAACAAGATGTCCTATCATACATGATGTGTACAATGGACTCCAACCATCCTGAAATACAAATGTCTGCATCTTAAACCAGTGGAGGGGAGGGTTGAAACATTAAAATTATTTATGACAAATGAGTTGCATTGGACATGGACGCAAACTATCGTGCAATACAAATCCCATCATAACCTGCAGGTATTTTAATTGATTTCATTATGGCAACCTATATGACAGTATGTTGTTTTGCAAAAACACATGAATGCTACATTCACTCTTCAACACATGCACACACTTAACTAGCTGGCCAACGGGAATGCACCTGTAGGATGTACCAGACTTCTGTCTGTGGACATCACATGTTGTGCATGACCCTGTAGTGTAACCTTTGTGATGACTTATTAGCTTTGAATAGCACTTTGGTGATGTCAAACAGTTCTTCCATTAACCGATTAATGCCGAGAGACGCATATCTGCGTCAAATATGTGTTTACTGTTACAGAAGTATTCTTCCAGACCCTTTGAAACATTATACCAATTAGAAGTAATTCATGTTCACGGCTTCATTTAATATTGTTGAAACCCCCTTTCCTACTACCAAACATTCCTCTGCTGCCTCATTTAGTTGATTTTGGACAACTCTACTGCAGATAAACAAAAAATATTCCGGCGTTAATCGGTTAAAGGCTAGATTGTTACATTGGTGTCAGAGCATGGACCATGACAGAGACCTAACCCACTCAATCCAATGAGTGTGCAGCCTCCAGAGAAGAGATTGAGTAGACAAACTGGAGACTATGGGTCATTAGGTTCAAGCCTCAATAGGTTGAAGCCCAACAGATCATGCTTGCAACACAGAGTGCCTCAGCATCTAAATCAATATGCACCTCTTTCTATTTAGCTGCACGTACATTCTGCACACATATGGTTATGGTTACATAACAATGCTTACATGTATGTGTGCTTTGGTGTGTGTAGTGGAGGATGGGTGAGTGGAAATGATCACACTGGACATTCATCTCTAATCATCTGTTTTATCCCTTCCTCAACCTGAACCAACCCACCTTCTCACACCCTCCCTTTCCACACCTCTCTCATTACACCCTCCATAACTTGCACCATCTCTCACACCTTCCCAAATCACACCCCCACACCCACCTCACACCTCTCTCACAGCACCTTCCATTCTCATCATTCTCCCTCACCAGACCCAACCTAATCAAACTCAACCTCCCCATACCATCTATAACACACTCCCCATGCATTCACATGGAAGGATCACCAGATACACTCTTTGCTTTATATGCTTCATATGCATCATTGGGAATTGTGTTGTATTCATATTCACTTTAGTGAGGTGCCATGATGCCTCACTCCTCCACTGAGGTCACTATGACCGATGTAAGCTACTTTTGGAGAGACTTGCAATAGTTCTACAACATGTGCTCTGCATTATGGTACAAATTTAGTGGTCTATATCAGCATAATAATGACATCCTACCTCTCAATGCATCATATTGTATATAACGGAGTTGGACTGTGGAACAAACCAAAGTCACCTCGATATAAGTGATAACATGCTTCTTCGATATGCATGTAGCTATTCTGGGTCAGCCTGGGCCTTAGGCCCACATGGACCACCTTAAATTATACTCTCTGACTGCATCGTTTCAACTTCATCACTGCCACAATGATGCTCTATTGCCACCGAGTAAGACATGCTTACAATGCACCTCATGTAATGACTTATACCCCACATGATCTTACAGATCCTCCTCCCTGCATGCTGAGTGGCTTGGTCACATGCGCACAGATATGCATTGATCACAGGCTTTGATGTCATACAGGGGTATGAATGTGTACTGACCTCATCGGCCTGATCGATATTAGCTTCAGCTTCAATGAGTGTCTTCACTATGTCAAGATGTCCTGCGGCACTTGCCATGTGCAGTGGACTCCATTCTTCCTGCAATACAAATCCCATCAGTATTTTACTTCATTTCATTATGGTAGCAAATGTGACAGGATGTTGTTTAGCAAAAACACATGAATGCCATATTTACTCTTCAACACAAGCACCCACTTTACCAGTTGGCCAATGCTAATGCAACATAAGGACACACCACATCTGTCTGTGGATATCACATGTTGTGCATGACCCTGTAGAGTAACCCTTTGTGATGACTGAATATATACATTCTAGCACTTTGGTACTGTCAAACAGTTCTTAAATTCAGGTTTAATTACATTGGTGTCAGAGCAGATGACAGAGACCTACCCACCCATTCAGAACAGTGTACGGCCTCCTGTGAAGACAGACTGGACACACCTACCTCATTCGTTACATTCACGTCCACATGACCCTCGGTCAGTAATCTACTCACAGTGGCTATGTCTCCATCACTTGCAGCCAAGAGCAGTTGTGTTGCTGCTGCCTGCATGTGTGGAACAATAATGTCCCTCATAAGTACAGTGTAGATCAAATCCAACGTGTGACGTGCCTCACATGTCTGTACACAATACACACAGCCTATGACATATGAGGGTCAGGGGAGGAGGAGATAATACACAGTACTACACAGTGTGTAGCAATTCCCATGTGTGCGATCATGTGATGTGATCATGTGACATATGCAATGCCCAAGTAAGTGATTATGTGACATGCAATCCTCATGTGACTATGCAGTGCTTGTGTACAGTTAATTTAGATGCAAAATGCATGTATTGCTACATGTTCAGGTACGAGGGAATGGAGATATACTACAAACGACACTACACTTGGCTATGCCATAAACAGGGCTACCCAATCAAGCATGTACTGAATATTTAAAAAGAACAATACTTCCAACTTTTGGCATTGCCATGAAATAACACTGTTGTGACAGATATCGATAATGGAATACATGGGACAGGTGTAAGTGTAATCGATACGATAGGTGCCTGGAGGGCCAGAAACGAGAATGCAACTACATGTAACACGGTCCAAATGTTCTGGGGTGCCAAAACTAACGACTGGTGTCCGTACCGGACCCTGAGAACCTAAGAGCACTCTTCCATGCATCTGGGGAGGGGGTGAGGGGGAAGGCTTCGCACGTCATGGGTGAGGTCATAGTAACCTCGTGCAAGGTCAGTGAAATAGTTAATCCGGCCCTGGTAAGGTCTGACTTGGCCTTAGCCTTAGGCACACGCGGACTGCCTTACTTTAGGGTTCTCTGCCGTTATTATATCACTGTCACAATGATGCTCGATCACCATCGATAAATGCATGCTTCAATTAAGGACGCACTTACATGTACCTTATCCGTTACATTTATGTTCACACGATCTTCAGGCGGTACGGTGGCTGTGTCTCCATCACGTGCAGCTCGTGTCCCTTGTGTTGCTGTCTGTGCGTAACGACATTAGTTTCACTTGTAAATATACATTTATTACAAGTAAATCCAACCGTGGTGGCTTACTTGATCCATCCTAACTCCCTCCCTTTTCACACTCTCCATCCCCAACAATCTCCCACAACCTCCCTTTCTACACCCCCTCTCATCACACCCTCCCTTTCTACACCTTTCTCACCACACCGACCATTCCCATCATACTCCCTCACCAAATCCTCCCTCATCACACCCACTTTGCTCTCATAAAGGAACAGACATCTGAGAAGGAAACAACAGACTAGCATCATACACTTCAGGTGATATTTATACAAATTATCGATACACTTGGTTATCTTGAATAGTTGGTCCCAAAAGCAATTACATGATCTTGAAAGCATATCATTACTACTTGACTTTTACTCTGCTCAATAAAATAATTTTCATCATCTGTTATAAGCTTTGGAATGCGATGTCCATGCATTATAGGATGATAGAGGTTACACCTACATGCATGATATGTCAATGTGGGTATGTGGGAGAAGTGAGCTTGAGCATGAAATAACTATTTTATAATTTATTTCAAATCTGCCCTTTTGATGAAGCAACTTTCTTTCGCAATCTATTCATGGAGAGTTGTGTTCTATCGATGTCCACCTTAGAGAGGTGCCTTGATGCCAATGAGGCCACAATCACCCATGTGGGACATGCAATAGTCTTACACACATGTTCTCTGCATTATGATACTGACATGATCTATATCAGCTCTCCCCAGCCTTCTGGGACATCAAGCTTTACGCCAGAGAATGGGGATACATTGGGGCAGAGTATGGCTACATGTATCTACTTTATAAACCTCTAGTGCTGAATTTAGTTTGTTTCATGGGCAGCTGCCTGTCCATTTTGTATGAGCACACATGATGTAATAAAAATTTGAGGTTTACATGACCACATGTAACCTTTGGCTCCCTGCACTATACCTTATGCAACTACATGAATTCACAACAAATTGATAACTTGTCAAAAGTTTTCTGATCATATTTTGGGAAGACACTGCCAGGCACTCAAACAAGAGGCATGGAGCCTCAATAACAAGGCACCTTGCTACTACTAGCTAGAGTGAACACTGCATGTATTCTATTACATCACTTAGGTGTGCACTGTGCCAGGAGCAAGTCACTCATTAGCTGATGTTCAGTGTATAGTACATACTTGTAGACATGAATGGTGTTTAGTTTCAGGAAGATCAGGAGGTCAAATCTTGTTATCATGATGGATGTGTGACTTACATGTAGTTTGCAATGGCTATATTGGTGCTGAATTTCATTTTGTTTTAAGAGCACACATGATGTAATGAAATTGCATGACCACATGTAACCTTTGGCTCACTGCACCATACCTTATTCAACTACGTGTATTCACAACAATTAAATGGCTTATCAAAATTGGCTTTTTTATCACATACGCACCATACCTTATGCAACTACATGTACATGTATTGAAATTTGACTTTCTGATCACATATTGGGACCACTCCATGCCGGCTGTGTGGCTTTGGTCACATGCACACAGATATGCATTGATCACAGGCTATGATGTCATACACATGTAGGCTTGTATGTACTGACCTTATCGGCCTCATTGATATTAGCTCCAACTTCAATGAGTGTCTTCACTACATCAAGATGTCCTTTCTGACTTGCCATGTGCAGTGGACTCCCTCCATCCTGCAATATTTACTTAATTTCATTGTGGTAGCAAATATGACAGGATGTTGTTTAACAAAGACACATGAATGCAATATCCACACTTCAATACATGCATACACGGTAAGTTGGCCAATGGGAATGCACATGAAGGACACAGCAGACATGTGCATGACCCTGTAGTATAACCATTGTGATGCCTTATTAGCTTTGAATAGCACTTTGCTACTGCCAAACAGTTCTTCCATTAAGGGTTCATTGTTACATTGCTGTCAGAACAGGGACCATGACAGATACCTACCAAACCAAATCTATTGAGTGTGCAGCCTCCAGTGAAGTTTAGCGAGAAGACAAACTGGAGACTATGGTCATTAGGTTGAAGCCCAAAGATGACGTTACACTTATACAGAGTGCCTCAGCAGCTCTCTTCCTTCCCCATCATTTTCCCATCTCTCTCCCCTCACATGAATTGGTTCTAGCACAAAGCTAATTCACAAAACTGTGCTTACATGTATGTGTGCGTTGGTTTGTGCAGTGAAGGGTGGGGGTGTGGAAATGATCTGCTCACACTGGACGTTCATTTCTGATTGTTTGCTATCGCTTTCTCAACCAGTGCCAACCCTCGACCCTCACCCTCCCTTTCCAAATACTCAATCCCCAACAAACTCCCACAACCTCCCTTTCTACGCCCTCTCATCACACCCTCCCTTTCTACACTCTCCCACCACACCCACTAATCCCATCATCCTCCCTAATCACACCCACTTTGCTCTCATAGAGCACCAGACATCTGAGAAGGAAACACATGAATTCTATATCCAATATTATTGATACACTTGTTTATCTTGCATACTTGGTCCCAATAGCGATGATATGGTCTTGAAAGCATATCACTACTACTTGACAAGTCAATGCCATTTACTCTGCTCAATAAATAATCTGTTACTGTGTTCAGGTAATATTCACTTTAGTGAGGTGCGTTGTTGACAAAGGTGTGATGGAGGCAATTATTCCAAAAGACTACTTGGGGAAAGAATATATTTATGTTATTATTCACGTAAAGTTTCTTATTGTAAATTCATGCTGCACTTGACAGGGCATTTAAGTCATACAATGCTGAATCCAAAATCAATACTTTCAGCCAATGGGTTTTAGCAGACAAATTTGTAAAATGACTGAAAGAAAGAGTTAGGATCAACTGAGATAAAATGGTGATCTAGTTACATGTTTCAGTACAAAAAAAGTGTTGATAATAAACAAAACTCTCAGGAAGAAATATTTGGGAACGATATCTGTATTGATGTCATATGTCTATTCTACACGTATACTACATTCTGGGACATTTTAGACATAGAAACCACTTCCCAAAACCAATGGGTTTAATAGACCACTCAGAAAATAAGTGATAGGATGTACAGTGTGGCTAAGTGTATATAAATACTTGTACAGGAGTTGGGTTTTGAGTACCAATGAAATATAGATAACAAACCCTCTTTTACAGCATGCAGCCATCTGACGAGGAAACAGCCAAGAAACCTTTACGCCCGATGATATCTACAAAATATTGATACACTTGATTATCTTGAATAATTGGTCCCAATAATTATGATATGGTCATGAATCATACTACTTGACAAGTTAGTACAATTTAATGATTTTCATAATTCTTCATAAGCTATGGAGTGTGATATCAATGCATTAGTGTATGACAGAGGTTACACTAAGACATGCAATAGTCCAACACATATGTGATCTGCATTATGGTACTGACATGATCTATATCAGTTCTTCCCAGTCTTGTGGGAAGGCAAGCTATCTTTTATGCCAGGGCAATGGGGATAAATTGGGGCACACATTTAGAGTATGTGGGGCAATGCTATCTACTTTATAAACCTCTAGTGCTGAATTTAGTTTGTTTCATGGGCAGCTGCCTGTCTATTTTGTAACTTAGGTTACATACAATTATGTATTTCATTAAATCATTAAATGTTGTAGCATACTGATGGGTGTGGGCTGTTTTATCATTGTTGCTGAGGAAAATTGCAATACAAGATATAAGTCATAACTCCCATCATCCACCATTACCCTTCACACACCACTCCATGCAGGCTGTGTGGCTTTGGTCACATGCACACAGATAAGCAGACACAGATAAGCATTGGTCACAGGTTATGATGTCATACACATGTAGGTGTGTGTGTTTTGACCTTTTTGACCTGATGGATATTAGCTCCAGCTTCAATAAGTGTCTTCACTACATCAAGATGTCCATTCAAACTTGATATGTACAATGGACTCTGACCGTCCTGCAATACAAATGTCTGCATCTTAAAACAGTGGAGGTGGAGGTTTGAAACATTACATATGACAGATATCAAAGAGTGGGATGACCATTCCCAAAACCCTTGGCTAGGTCCTGTGCTTGAGGACAACTAAAGAGATTTCTGAATCCCTAGTAGGACTGTTTTCTGCAACTTTTTGAATGTTTATTAACATTATGTCACCCAACAATGCACTGCTGGATGCACCAGGCATCTGACTGCATGACCCTGTAGTGTATGACCTTTGTGATAACTTATTAGCTTTGAATATAAATATTCTAGCACTTTGGTACTGACAAACAGTCCTTCCATAATGGCTTGTTACATAGATGTCAGAGCAGAGGCCATGACAGAGACTTATCCCACAAAGGAGTGCATGGCCTCCAAAGCTAATTCATTCAGAAATTGATATGCACCCTATTCTATTTAGCTGTACCTAAGTTCTGTGACCTCACACATCTGGCTGTGCTCCCAAAACTGTGCCTACGTGTATGTGTGCGTTGGTGTATGTAGTGGAGGCTGGGTGTGTAGAAATAATCTGCTCACACTGGACGTTCATTTCTGATTGTTTGCTATCGCTTTCCTCAACCTGTACCAACCCTCCACCCTCACCCTCCCTTACCAAATGAACCTGCACTGTACATCCGGTATTTCATATGTATAACCAACCTTAGAAGCCTGATTGACATTAGCTCCTCCTGCAAGCAACGTCTTCACTACATTAAGGTGTCCATTGAAACTTGCTGCCAACAATGGACCCTGACCCTGAAATAGCAAAATGCATACATCACTAGCATGTGTACAACCTTTCTCTATATTTTCTGTATGAAATGTTAACAAACACATTTATGAAAGTACATTCTAAATTTACGTATACGGTCCAAATCACGCAAGAGGTGGCACCATAAATAGGTACTGTATTCACCGGATTGCTCAATGGCACTATTAATAATGGACCCAAATACAATGGAAAGTTACCAATATCATCATTCCATGAACATCACACCACTTACGCTTGGCATGAGTGCTATGTTCACATCAGCACCTGCTCCCAACAAGCTCTGCACTACATCATGATGACCCTTCTCACTGGCCACATACAATGGAGTTGCATTGATCTGGTCAACGAGTGACGGAACAAAACAAGAAAGCTCAATGCACATAATTCCCACACGTACCCATCTAGACATTGGTGCATGTATAACAATGTGTGGACATCCAGTTGTTGCATGTTCCGGGTAACTGACACTATAGTGAACATCCTGTGAGATGTGTGTGCTAGGGAGGTGTCTTAATGCCTCAAAGAGGTCTTAAAAGCACGAGCCATTTTTTGGGTTGGAGGGCGGATGGGGGGGAGGGGCTTATTTGAGGGTACATTTAAGGTGGTTTTAGACTGGGGGACCAGAGCAAACATGGATTAACGTTCCTCCCGCTTTTCATACAACTGACGATGACGCGATAGTACCAATCTTGTCTCTCTGGACTGCATTGTGTCAACTACATCACTGTCATGATGACGCTCCATTCTGTGAGACATAACACTGTATGGCACTGTATGGCACTGCATACTAATGACATCTCCCTCTCAATGCATCATACGCCATTTAACATATAGTATGACTGGGGACCAAACCAAAGTAACCAAGGTATAAGTGGTGACAAGCTTCTATGATGCAAGTACAGTGTAGCTACGCTGGGTCAGCCTGGGCCTTAGCCTAAGGCCCGCATGGACCACCTTAATTTAGACTCTCTGGGTTGCATCATTTCCACTACATCATTGTCACAATGGTGCTCTATTGCCACTGCATGCTGGGTGCACCACATGTAATGACATATAATGCCATGTAATGACATGTAATTACTTATACCTCACATGTAATGACCACATGGACTTAAACTGCAATAGATAAACTCTCATCATCCACCATCACCTTCACACACAACTGTGACATTACATATGACACATGTACAAAGGGTGGTAAAATGTATTCTGGAGATGACCATTCCCATCACCCATGTCAAGGTCATGCTTTCAAGAGGAGAACCGAAGAGATTTCTGAATCCCTAGCTGGAAGGCGACATCCCATGTTGTGCATGACCATGTAGTGTATGACCTTTGTGTCATTCCTCCAATGAGGTCACTATGACCCATGTAAGTGGAGAGACATTCAATAGTTCCTACACAGGGTGTGTAACCGGTTATCAGGTTATTCGGGTTATTTGGATATTCGCAAAAACCTATCCGTTCGAATAGCAACTTAGCATTACTCGGAAAAATCGATTAGTGAATTTTATCTATTCGAAATAGCCGGTTTATGTTTCTCCATTCGGAGGTACTTAGGTATTCGTCGTCAGCATCGGCAATTCGTCCATTATCTTTTTATGCCGATATCCGGATATGATTTTCAATTGAGTATTTCATAATTAGAGTTATACACATAACTACGTCACTGTTGTTTTTACTATTTATACATACATAACGACATCGGAAGCAATCAATAATTGAGTAAATAGATAGTAATATAATACAAAATATTTAATGTGCATCAATTGGGGATACAAAATATACAGCGTGTACTAGCTCAGTGCTGTTATTGTCGTCTTCAAGTTAGTAAGTAACGAAGTTCATTAGTATTTGCCACGAGTTGTGTTTATATGTAGTAGCAATAAATTTATGTACCAGTACTAGTATTGCATTGTTTTATTGAACAGTGGTACGAAGTGAACATATCTGCACTAGCGAGTGAAATAGAATGACAGATTCTCAACCACTTCAAGTAAGTATGCGAGCTCTGTTTGAGTATGTGGAGGAATTAGAGAGCATTACGCAATCGTACTAATGGGAAATTTCATATGCATTTAGCGAGAACGGGAATGTGATTCACTGATCGTAGGTGATGTGGGGTGAGTTTATAATGGTGATGTCTGGTCTCAGTGGTTAGTGTTGGATGGTTAGGTTAACATTACTATTGATATGTACAAGTGCATGGTAAAGACATACAATTTATTAAACTCTATTTGGCAAACACATGCTACTGTAGACCTTTGTGTCTCTGTGTTTTCAACTGACATGCATAGCTCTAGTTTGGTTGCAAGACCAGGTGGATTTCAGTGCAGACATAAATTATCTTCTCAGTGTGCACTCCACAAGCACCATAACCTGAATAACCTAGGTATTCAGCAGGAAATTTGGCAAAACCTATTCGGAAAAATCGATTTAGTTTATTAAACTATTCAGATTTTCAGATCCACAAAAACCTCAAAAATCGATTAGTGTTTTAAAAGTATTCGGAAAAATTGATTTTCATTTTGCAGGGGAGGTTACACACCCTACTTTACGCCAGTTATAAAATTATTTTTATGCAGGATCCCAATATCAGTTTCCTATCAAAGCGCCATGCAGCAGTTAGACGACCTTGACATAATTTGATTGCATCACATTGTTTTGCAATGCATTCTTTTCATACAACCGTTGCAAATGGTGTCTTTTGTGTTCTAATATTTACTTGTACTATAATTGGATAAGTTCAATGCATTGCTTCACCACAATTTATACGGCTTTATGCCCAGTCATGAAGTTAACATCACATCACTTACAGATGTTGCAGCTATATTCATGTCAGCACCTGCTCCCAATAAGCTCAGTACTACACCATGATGACCCTTTTGACTTGCCACATACAATGGTGTGAAATTGTCCTGGTAAGGATTGAAGGAACGAAACATATCACACATACACTGTTCATACAACCACCTCCATGCATGTTTATAGCAATATGCAGCATTAAACAGGGTGAATGAAAGAAGGGTAGAGAGATGGAGTTGGAGAGGGTGAGGGAGGGATGAGAGAATAGAATGCAGCAGCTGCTGTGTGTCATGCAATACACCGCATGCAATGACTTATACCCCACACCATCTTATAGTCTAGTAACCTTTCTGCAATACAAATCCCATCACCTCTATGGCAGCCGATATTACAGGATGTTGTTTTGCAACCTTTAATTTGTTTAACTTTGCTCAGTATACTACACCATGACCTTGACATAATTTGGTTGCATCACATTGTTTTGCAATGCATTCTTTTCATACATCAGTGCAAATGGTGTGTCTTTTGTGTTCTAATATTTACTTGTACTATAATTGGATCAGTGAAGTTTAGTGAGAAGACAAACTGGAGACTATGGGTCATTAGGTTGAAGCCCAAAAGATGACGTTACGCATACTGAGTGCCTCAGCAGCTCTCTTCATTCCCCATCATTTTTCCATCTCCCTCCTCTCACATGAATTGGTTCTAGCACAATACTAATTCATTCAGACATTAATATGATCCTCTTTCTATTTAGCTGTACCTACGTTCTGTGATGTCTGTGGTCACAAAACTGTTCTCACTTGTATGTGCGAAAAGTTAACGTGCGATGTCCTCCGTCTTCGGCTTGGCGCGGCGAAGCTTGCGACGACGGGAAACAAGGCAGCCCGCCTCTACCTGCACCTTCGGGACCCTCAAGCGAGACAGAGCAGAGCCAGAACGCGAAGATGTGCCCGATGCTACACCCGAGTCCGAAGATTTCAGCGATTCTTCAAGCGAGGGTGCAACAACCGAGCCCAACGTCGAGACTGAACCTCCCCCGTCTCCTGAATTGGAACCCAGACGCCGAGGCAAACGGACACAAATAATGTCGTCGATCAACTAGCTCTTCCTCGGGCTCTTCATCCGACTACCGCAGACGCAAGCGCTCGTCACGCCGGCACGGAAAAAGCCGCTCTAAGCGTCACCACCGGCACCGCAGCTCCAGCTCATCCGGGTCATCAACACACTCTCCTCTGATCTCTTGTGTCTCCACTCCATCGAGGCGGATGGTCAAGAAGATCAAGAGAGGTGAGTACACTGACTTCGACAAGTTGCTCTCACCCACAGATGATGGGTGCCCAGGCAAGCGGTAGCCCCCAAGAAAAGCCGCAAGACCAAGCGCCAAGTCTGTGATCTACTCACCAGCACTGGCCAGGAGATCTGTCACCGTTTTAACTACGGAAAGTGCACCAAGGGAGCTGAATGGCACTATGCCCACAAGTGCTGGGGCCAATGTTGTGGTGGGGACCATCTCACTACAGCCTTCCCTCGTACTAAGCTGGCACCCGCGTCAGCTCCCGAGACCTCACACACCCCTACGAAGCTCTACCTTTGAGCAAGAATTAAGGAATCACCCCAACAAAGCCTGGATCTCATGGCTGCTATCTGGCATTGACAACGGTGTTTCCACCGGATATAATGGACCTCGTGTTCCCCACACAGCACGTAACCTAGCATCTGCACTCAAGCACCCAGACATTATTGACGCTGAGCTGTCAAAAGAAATAGCTGCTGGATGCATCCTGGGCCGTTTGTCAGAGCGCCTGCTGACCACCAACGCACATCAGGGCTAGGAGCTGTGCCAAAGAAGAACGGGAAATGGAGGGTCATCATGCATCTGTCTGCACCTGAAGGCATCGGCATTAATGACTACATCAATAAGGAAGACTTCCCCATCCACTATGTGACGGTAGATATGCAGTTGCCATGGTGACCGAATATGGTAAAGAGTGCATAAAGGCCAAGATTGACCTCAAGGCTGCCGTCCGCATGGTACCCATTGTGTGTGGGACCTGTTGGGACTCCATTTGAAGGGGAATTACTATGTAAACACCTGCATGCCTGCCTTTCGGTCTTCGGTCAGCTCCGTACGTCTTGAAACGCTTTCTGATCACAATTTGGGAAGACACTGCCAGGCACTCAAACAAGAGGCATGGAGCCTCAATACAAAGGCAAGGCGCTGCACCTTGCTACTACTAGCTAGGGTGAACACTGCACGTATTCTATTACATCACTTAGGTGTGACTGTGTCAGGAGTAAGTCACTCATTAGCTGATGTCATTCAGTGCATACTCATGAATGGTGTTTTGTTTCCAGAAAATCAGGTTGTCAAATCTTGTTATCAAGATGGATGTGTGACTTACATGTAGTTGCCATGGCTACATTTGTGCTGAATTTCATTTTGTTGTATTAAAGAGCACACATGATGTAATGAAATTGCATGACCACATGTAACCTTTGGCACCCTGCACCATACCTTATTCAACTACATGTATTCACAACAAATAAATAGCTTTTCAAAATTGGCATTTTGGGAAGGCACTCTCAATAGAGACATGAAGCCCTGTAAAGTACTGCACTTTGTTACCCCTTTCAAAATTAGTGATTAAAAATTAGCACTAGTTACTATAAGTATGTGCATATCAAGCTGTAACCTAACATATTCCTAACTTTGAAGTATACGGGACGTTTTATGACAAAACCAGGTTTATGGCATATTAACTAAAACGACTATGAACTAGCATCAATTTCAAACCACATATCTTCCAAGCTAAACAACCCACGTCCTTCCTATTTTCAGGACTCATTAGTTCTGTATTTAATTCTATTTTTACGCACTATGAACCCTTTACACTCGTCCATACTAATGTTCGGTAATCTTCAGGGCTAAGAACGCGTTAAAACTCAACAAGTGAGTCCTGTTGCTATCGGATTCTGCAGATCATTGAATTTTATTTAATCAATAATCAAGATATTGATTATCAATGTGAGAGCAATTTTCCTGGTCGTTTCGCACCATTCTTTATTTTAGAAGAGATTCCATTTACCTGTGAACATCAAAAGACCTATCCTCCCTAATGCAAATCTATCTTGCAAAATCCTTGACTCTTTGAGTACTGAACTTCATGCACTGTACTATCCGAAAGAGGAGTACCCCCGTTCTATGTGGTGGGTGTTTTGGAGTAGGAGAGATAAACCTGTGCTGTACTAAAATTACCGCACGTATAAGGTCCACTTTGGAATACTGGTATTGCTATGCCAATTATTACACAAATTCGCTGCACTGTGTGGGCAGACTGGGGATAATCCATCCCACTATCGCAATAGGCGTGCATGCACCCATGATGTAGGTACAGGCTGTAAATACTGGACTGGTGGTGTGATGTATATACTGGTTTGGTGTGTTATACTGGACAGGTGTGTTGTATGTGCTGGACTGGTGTGTTGTATGTGCTGGACAGGTGTGTTGTATGTGCTGGACTGGTATGTTACATGTACTGGGCTGGTGTGTTGTATGTGCTGGACTGGTATGTTGGACTGGTGCATAAGAATTTTCAAATGTAGATGTGTTGTATGTACTGTTGTCTGTACTGGATGGTTGTTTTGAATGTATACTGGACTGATGTGTTGTATGTAATTCACACACACGGCGTCATATATTCCATGTGGCTTGCTTCAGAACTAGGGGTGGGGGGGAGATCTCACCTAAAATTGTGAGGATGTATACAGGATGTATACAGTACTGCCCACCACCACCCTCCCTCTTAATAAAGGTGCAGGGGCAATGCTTCACCTCTTTCCTCCCCCCTCATACAACACACCAGTCCAGTACATACAACAGTACATACTATATACCAGTCCAATACACCAGTCCAGTGTGTGTGTGTGTGTGAGCTTTGGCCTAGCATAATGGAGGCACACGTCTTTCAGAGCGTGAGGTTCAGTACTCAATAGCCTAGAGTCAAGATGATAAAATATCATTTGCAAGTAACGATTTTCATTACGGGGCGTACATGTAGGTCTTTTTATATTCATCATGGCTCGCGTGATGTATGGAATCTCGCTCGGGTGAATGGAATCACTTCTAAAATAAACAACGGTGCGAAACAACTGGAAAAATTGCTCTCAGTTTGATCATCAATATCTTGATTACAGATGAAGCAAAATTCAATGATCTGCAGAATCTGATAGCAACTGGATTCCTTAGGGTACGTTGCAATTTAGACTCTGGCGAGACGCTCTTTTATGCGTTTTTAACCCTGAAGGTTGGTATGGCTGAGTGTAAAAAGACTCATAGCGTGTTTATGGGATGCTTCTGTTGACAATGCATGTTACATGATTTTTGAAATAGATGCTGGCCTCATGAAGGCACTTGCCCAGGAGGCTACTGCTTATGACAGATTTCCATATTGATGTGGACATTGCCCCCTCCCCCCACACATGGGTCTTGATTGATTGAGAAGAACCGAGAATAAAAATTAAGGTGTGTGTGTGTGTGTGTGTGTGCGTGTGCGTGTGCGTGTGTGTGTGTGTGTGTGTCAAAGCACAAGAACAGTTTAGCCCAAGAAAAGCCATCATTATCTGTGATGCAGACCTTACAATAGAGTTGATTATGTTCATTGTGTGCTATGTAAACTTCCACAGGTGCTGACCTTACAATGTGGTTAGCTATCTGCTTTGACTACTAGTAATGGATGTTTTAACCATAAGTTGTGTACATGTATCTATGTTTGTACAAACCACACACTGTGTGCATGTACACCTCCATGTACATGTATGGCAAATATGCAATGGAGAACAGGGTGAGTGAAAGAAGGGAAGAGATATGGGGTTGGTGTTAGAGTATTGTATCAGATGAATATAGGAGAGACATTAACCATTGCACTCCATTAAATAAATGAAGTTGGGATGTTGTGTACTTCGTGAGTGAGAGGCGTGGCAGAAGACAGAGATGTGATATTTCCTTATTAGCCTTTTTATTACGTTTGAAGGGTAAGACCTTATTCCTGCTACCCCCCCCCCCACACACACACACACACACTATATATTACAGACACAAAACACATGCACATCTGATCAGCATTCCTAAAAGTCACATTAACTTTATGAGGAGACCAAATGAACCTGCACTGTGCATCCGGTATTTCATATGTATTACCAACCTTAGAAGCCTGATTGACATTAGCTCCTCCTGCAAGCAACGTCTTCACTACATTAAGGTGTCCATTGAAACTTGCTGTCCACAATGGACCCTGACCCTGAAATAGCAAAATGCATACATCACTAGCATGTGTACAACCTTTCTCTATATTTTCTGTATGAAACGTTAACAAACACATTTATGAAAGTACATTCTAAATTTACGTATACAGTCCAAATCACGCAAGAGGTGGCACCATAAATAGGTACTGTATTCACCGGATTGCTCAATGGCACTATTAATAATGGACCCAAATACAATGGAAAGTTACCAATATCGTCATTCCGTAGGCATTAACATCACGCCACTTACGCTTGGCATGAGTGCCATATTCACATCAGCACCTGCTCCCAACAAGCTCTGCACTACATCATGATGACCCTTCTCACTGGCCGCAAACAATGGAGTTGCATTGATCTGGTCAAGGAGTGATGGAACAAAACAAGAAAGCTCAATTAATTGGAACACAATTCCCACACGTACCCATCTAGACATTTGTGCATGTATAACAATGTGTGGACATCCAGTTGTGTCATGTTCAGGGTAACTGACACTATAGTGAACACCCTGTGAGATGTGTGTGCTAGGGAGGTGTCTTAATGCGAGCCATTTTTTGGGTTGGAGGGCAGATGGGGGGGAGGGGCTTATTTGATGGTACATTTAAGGTGGTTTTAGACTGGTGACCAGAGCAAACATGGATTCACGTTCCTCCTGCTTTTCATACAATTGACGATGACGCGATAGTACCAATCTTGTCTCTCTGGACTGCATTGTGTCAACTACATCACTGTCATGACGATGCTCCATTCTGTGAGACATAACACTGTATGGCACTGTATGGCACTGTATGGCACTGTATGGCACTGTATGGCACTGTATGGCACTGCATACTAATGACATCTCCCTCTCAATGCATCATACGCCATTTAACATATAGTAGGACTGGGGACCAAACCAAAGTAACCAAGGCATAAGTGGTGACAAGCTTCTATGATGCAAGTAGCTATGCTGGGTCAGCCTGGGCCTTAGCCTAAGGCCCGCATGGACCACCTTAATTTAGACTCTCTGGGTTGCATCATTTCCATTACATCATTGTCACAATGGTACTCTATTGCCACTGCATGCTGTGTGCACCACATGTAATGACATATAATGTCATGTAATGACATGTAATTACTTATACCTCACATATAATCACCACATGGACTAAAACTGGCAATAGATAAACTCCCATCATCCACCATCACCTTCACACACAACTGTGGCACTACATATGTACAAAGGGTGGTTACATGTATTCTGGAGATGACTATTCCCATCACCCATGGCAAGGTCATGCTTTCAAGAGGACAACTGAAGAGATGTCTGAATCCCTAGTTGGACTGCACCTAGCATTGTACTAGGTGACATCCCATGTTGTGCATGACCATGTAGAGTATGACCTTTGTATCATTCCTCCAATGAGGTCACTATGACCCATGTAAGTGGAGAGACATGCAATAGTCCTACACATATGTGCTCTGCATTATGATTCTGACATGATCTATATCAGTTCTCCCCAGCCTTGTGGGAAGGCAAGCTGTACGCCTGGGGAATGGGGATACATTTAGAGTACGTCAGGCAATGCTATCTACTTAATAAACCTCTAGTACTGAATTTAGTTTTGTTGATGGGAAGCTACTTGCCTAATTTGTAAGAGCACACACGATGTAATGAAATTTGAGGTTCACATGACATGTAACCTTTGGCTCCCTGCACCATACCTTATGCAACTACAAGTATTCACAACAAATGAATGGCTTATCAAATTGCTTTCTGACTAAGACACTGCCAGGCACTCAAAATAGAGGCATGGAGCCTCAATACAAAGGCAAGGCGCTGCACCTTGCTACAACTAGCTAGGGTGAACACTGCATGTATTCTATTACATCACTTAGGTGTGCACTGTGTCAGGAGTAAGTCACTCATTAGCTGATGTCATTCAGTGCATAGTACATAGACATGAATGGTGTTCAGATTCCAGGAGATCTGGTGATCAACTGTTGTTATCAAGATGGATGTGGGACTTACAAGTAGTTGCAATGGCTACATTGGTGCTGAATTTCATTTTGTTGTAAGAGCACACATGAGGTAATGAAATTGCATGACCACATGTAACCTTTGGCTCACTGCACCATACCTTATTGAACTACATGTACAGTGATTCACAACTTATCAAAATTGGTATTTTGGGAAGACACTCAAAATAGGCATGAAGCCCTGTAAAGTACTGTACTTTGCTACACTGCATGTATTTGATTAAATCATGCTGAAGTGACGCTTGAGCATAATAGAACTATTTTGTAATTTATTTCAAATCTGCCCTATTGAATTTAGTCTGTTTCATGAGCAGTCCATTTCAAACTTAATAAATGTTAGCAAAATCGCATAACATCTAAATCCTGAGTAAAATTCAACCAATTCATCATCACCACATATATGCTCAATCCTAAACTGTGTGTCCTTAGCATTTCCACCTTCGTTTCAGGAGCTTCAAATACGAGCATGGAGTGATGCACTTTGCTCTTCGTTTAACAAAGGATTTCACTGCCGCTCAACAGGTATATATAATGGAGATGCTTCAGCTAACCCTTCAATCATTATCGAACACACAGCCTCTGACATTATATATGTAGATGTACTTTGGTAGTGTTGAAAAGTCCTACCATTCAAGTGTGTTACAGGCTGCATGTGACCATGACATAGACTGGAGAAAGCCTACTGTAGCTGACCTATTCGGAAATGTGTGTCACCACCACAGTGCAGTTTAGCGAAAGGACAGACTGGGATCACATGAAAACGAGCAGACTCTTGGGTCCTTTAACAATTATTTTTATACAAATCATCAGTATCCCAATATCAGTTTCCTATCAAAAGCGCCATGCAGCAATTAGGTGACCTTGACATAATTTGGTTGCATCACATTGTTTTGCAATGCATTCTTTTCATACATCAGTGCAAATGGTGTGTCTTTTGTGTTCTAACATTTACTTGTCCACTCATTCCAATGAGTGTGCAGCCTCAAAATAAATTCAATACATGCATGGGTTCAATTTTGTGATACTTGACGCCACAGCTCAATTGGGAATTGGATATGTTAACCATTGGTTGTCGCAATAGTTGTTTCTTTTCTACAAAACCAGTTTTGAACCACTCGTATGTGCCCAAAGCACTATTGTGTATTCTATTTGATGCAGCCCAGAGAGTCTAAATTAAGGTGGTCCATGTGGGCCTAAGGCTATAGCCACTCACATGTTGATGTAATTTAATAACTTTAAATAGAAGGGATGCCACATGTAGGTATGTGTGTACTGACCTTAGTGACCTGATTGATATTAACCCCAGCTTGAATTAGTGCCTTCACTACATCAAGATTTCCTTTCTGACTTGCCATGTACAGTGGACTCCATTCATTCTGCAATAAAAATCCCATCAGTATTTTACATCATTTTATTATGGCAGCCTATATGACAGGATGTTGTTTTGCAAAAACACATGAATTGCTATACATAATGTAGATCAAATCCAACATGTTAGGGTGTGTAACCGGTTATCAGGTTATTCGGATATTCGCAAAAACCTATCCGTTTGAATAGCAACTTAGCATTACTCGGAAAAATCGATTAGTGAATTTTATCTATTCAATATAACCAGTTTATGTTTCTCCATTCAGAAGTACATAGGTATTCATCGTCAAGTTCGACAATTCGCCCATTATTCGAATACCTTTTACTCCGATATCCAGATATGATTTTCAATTGAGTATTTCATAATTACAGTTATATATATAAATACGTCACTGTTATTTTTACTACACATGCAACGTGGGGACGACATCGGAACATATGATAGGCATTGAGTAAATACATAGTAGTATGATACAAAATATTAAATGTGCATCAATTAGGGTACTAGCTCAATGCATCTTCTAGTAAGTAACTAAGTTCATTAGTATATGAGTAGCAATACATTTATGTACCAGTACTAGGATTGCATTGCATTATTGTACAGTGGTATGAAGTGAACATATATGAGTATTGCGCTAACGAGTGAAATAGAATGACAGACTTCTCAACCACTTCAAGTAAGTATGCACGCTCTGTTTGAGTTTGTATAGAGCAGTACGCAATCGTGCTTATGGGAAATTTTATATGCATTTAGCGAGAACGTGAATGGTGTGTTGTTGGATGATTGTAAGTGGAACTCGTATGTGATTGTAGGTGATGTGGGGTGAGTTTTTAATGGTGATGTCTGGTCTCAGTGGTTAGTTTTGGATGGTTAGGTTTATATTACTATTGATATGTACAAGTGCTTGGTAAAGACATAGAATTTATTAAACTCTATTTGGCAAACATATGCTACTGTAGACCTTTGTGTCTCTGTGTTTTCAACTGAAATGCGTACATGTAGCTCTAGTTTGGGTGCGAGACCAGGTGGATTTCTGTACAGACATAAATTATCTTCTCAGTGTGCACTCCACAAGGCCATAACCTGAATAACCTAGGTATTCGGCAGGAAATTAGGCAAAACTATTCTAAAAAATCGATTTTGTTTTTTAAACAATTCGGAAAAATCAATTTTCAGATCCACAAAATCGATTAGCGTTTTACAAGTATTCGGAAAAATCGTATTATGCAGGGATGTTATACACACCCTACAACATGTGACATGCCTCACATATCTGTACACAATACACACAGCCTACAACATATGAGGGTCAGGGGAGGAGGAGACAATCCACAGTACTACACAGTGTGTAGCAATGCCCATGTGTGAGATCATGTGATGTGATCATGTGACATATGCAATGCCCAAGTAAGTGATCATGTGACATGCAATGCTCATGTGACTATGCAGTGCTTGTGTAGACTTAATTTAGATGCAAAATGCATGTATCGCTACATGTTCAGGTACGAGAGAATGGAGTTACATTGCACACTATGCCATAAACAGGGCTACCCGATCTGAAACCATGTAATATTTAAAAAGTAAAATACTTTTGGCATTACCATGAAATTTTATTGTATCAGATATCGATAACGGAAATAGGACAGATGTGATCTAATGATGTGTAATCGATACCCCGCATTGTCGTTAATTATGGTCTAACAATAACGACATAAAAGTACTGTTAGATTCTCGGGGTCTGGTACGGAACACCAGTTGTTGACTTGTTAGTTGGCGCGTTTTGGACAGAACATTTGTACCATGTTCGTTGCATTCTCATTTCTGGTCCTCCAGGCACCTAAACAACATTCGGGGCTGGCGGGTATTCATTATGCATAATGAATACCCGCCAGCCCCGAATGTTGTTTAGGTGCCTGGAGGACCAGAAATGAGAATGCAACGAACATGGTACAAATGTTCTGTCCAAAACGCGCCAACTAACAAGTCAACAACTGGTGTTCCGTACCGACCCCGAGAATCTAACAGTACTTTTCCACGCATCTGGGAAGGGAAGGCTTCGCGCGTCATGGGTGACGCTAGACCAAAGATATAGTACCCTTGTGCATGGTCAGTGAAACAGTTAATCCGGCCCTGGTTGGGTCAGACTCGGCCTTAGCCTAATTAGGCACACGCGGACTGCCTTACTTTAAGGTTCTCTGCTGTTATTATATCACTGTCACGATGGTGCTCGATCGCTACCGAGAAATGCATGCTTCAATTAAGGACGCACTTACCTTATCCGTTACATTTATGTTCATACGACCTTCAGGCGGTTCGGTGGCTGTGTCTCCATCACCTGCTGCCAGGGTCCGTTGTGTTGCTGTCTGTGCGTAACCACATTAGTTTCACTCGTAAATATACATGCACTACAAGTAAATCCAACCATGGTGGCTTACTTGATCCATACTTCAATAGCTAGCCGTACACTCAGCCTACCGGTACGGTCACAAATATTAACTCTTTCACGGATTGGACCCTTTGCATGAAAGATCGGAAGTACGATAAACGTCACGTCTGGAGTAAAAACCACAGCGGTTGCCTAGAGACATTGTGTCACGTCCGCGGACCTTTGCGTAATAAAATGGCAACGCTCGGAGTCTGCTCAGACATTGATCCTTCGGCCGATCCAGTTCCTCATCAAACTATGCTGCCAACTGTAAGTTTGACCGAGTCTGACATACCCATAGCCTTTTTAATTTAAAGCCATCCATTTAAAAAGGCTCCGGGTATGTCAGACTCGGTCAAGCTTACTCAGTACTGTTGGCAGCATAGTTTGACCAGGAACTGGATCAGCCGAAGGATCCCTGTCCGAGCGGGAAGGAATGACTACGAGCGTTGCCATTTTATTACGCAAAGGTCCGCGAACGTGACACAATGTCTCTAGGCAACCGCTGTGGCTTTTACTCCGGACGTGACGTTTATCGTACTTCCGATCTTTCATGCAAAGGGTCCTAAGCCACTCTGTTTATCTAAACAGTTAACGCTTGAACATATTGATCGTTGTTTCCTGGTCATATAGTGTAAATTGTTTTTTAACTACGTTTTCCTGCAACGCACAACACTTTTTTTAAAACAACATGTGTACTGTAATAATCGTGAAAGAGTTATACCATGCATTGCAACGCGCATGCCCAAGAATATAGCGTGGGAGATGGCCTTAAAATTAGCCTTGACATTCCTGAAGATCAGAATAACCTATCTCTCACCGCTCCCTACGCAAAAATATATTGTTCATACAATATAATTATTGCAATATATTGTCTACAATATATTGTATTGTAGTAGTTAACAATACCAATATATTGTATTGTAGTAGTTAACAATACCAATATATTGTATTGTAGTAGTTAACAATAACAATATATTGTATTGTAGTAGTTAGCAATAACAATATATTGTATTGTATTGGTTGACAAAAAGGTGTTTAATCAGACTGAACTTAGTCTCATATATATACGTGTCAAACCACATCAATCTTGTATTGTGCAGTAGGGCTGTGGTAAATAAATTTCAAAATGTTTCAAACGACGCGCACCACAACACCGCCCACTTTTCAAGCAGCTGGTAGACATGAAACGGCTGGAAAAAAGCAAAAATAAATATTACTAACCATTCATAGTGACACTGAGAGCGCTTACCAAACTAAAGAGAAGTCAGGAC